>JAKSZT010054400.1:5199541-5219091 GCA_026826555.1 Tolypeutes matacus
TGCAATAATGGGATGATCTGTGGGTTTACTTTTATTTATATTTTTCCTCATTAATGCTCAGTTTACCTAGTCTTCTGATATGCCTGATGATTTTTTATTATAAGAGTAATCCTATGATATAGTTCAATGAGGTATTAGCCTCATTTCACAAATGAGAAAACCGAAGCCCAAGAGAGTACGTAACATCTTTCAAGTTCCACATCTTGAAAACAATGAGGATTACGTGTAAAAATGTATTTTGATATCTCTGTTCTTCCCTCTCATTCTATGCTATCACTTCCTGGCAATTTGGGTCAGGTCCATGGACCTACAATACCTTGCTAGATTTGAATCCAGTGGAGCACACAGTTAGTTAGAAGTAATTGAATATGTTCCACAACACTCCCCACATCCTGGTAAAAAAAAAAAAAAAAAAGTCTATCTATATCTTCCATGGGGAGAAAAAGTCCATGTTCATCATTCTATTCAATATTAACCAATTGATAGTGAAGTTAAAAAATTTTACAAACATTCTCATAGCTGTAAAATTGCTTCTATGAGAAAAAGCACTCCAGGTCTTGGGATGTCAATCCTGGAATACTTGTCCCAGGATCACAGAAGATACTACGCATAAAACACTCCCCTTGGCCAAAGAAATTTGAGAAACACTGCACATTATCTCCCCTTCCTCAGAGATTCACAATGTACTTTGATATATTAAAGGGGCTAAAAAGCCCCAGAGTTAAAACAAAATTATTTTGTTGCAATAAACCGAAAGTAATGAACTTAATTGAGCTTGCAGCCTTTTTGGGTTTCAACACTACACAGCTTGGCATCCCGAAGAACTAGTGTCCTACAGAACACTGTTGGGGGAACACTGCTGTGGAACTGCATTCCATCTCCAAATCTTGACTCTCTTTTACCTACCAGCACAAAGGCCATGTCGTGCTTCCTCTTGCTATAAATATGTCTGCTCCTCTAAATTCATTTGACACCTTTACCTGTGAGTACTTCCTTTGCAGTGCCTTCAAAACCTCACTTATATTATTTACGATTTGGATTTGAAGTTCTCGGTTCAGGTACTTGTTTTTGCTAATTGTCTTCTTAACTGAAAATATGACTATAAAAATAGACTTCACAAGGTTACTATGAATATTAAATGACACTATCTCAGGAGCTTTCTTACAAAATGTAAAGCATAATGCAAAATGAACCTATTTTCCTGGCTTAGCTTCTTGTTTGTTTATGAAATTTATGTGCGCTTAGCACCATGGATTAAAGTTTATGACTGTGGAATGTCACAAGAATAATTTTTTTTCAAAGTAATTTTTTTTATTGAGGTGAAATTCACATTATATAAAATTAGCCATTTTAAAGAGAACTATTCATTGGCATTTAGTACATTCACAGAGTTGTGCAATCACCAACTCTATCTAGTTCTAAAATATTTTCATTACCCCAAAAGGAAACCCTGTATTCATTAAGCAGTTACTCCCCATTTCCCACTCCCCCATGCCCTAGCAACCAAGAAAACAATCTGTTTTCTGTCACTATGGATTTTCTTATTTGGATATTTCATATAAATGGGGTCATAGAATAAATTAGCTTCTATGTCTGGCTTCTTTGACATAAACTAATTATTTCTGAGGTTCACCTATGTTGTCACATATCTGCATTTCATTCTTTTTTAAGGATGAATAATATTACATTGTATAGATATCCCACAATTTGTAAATCCAGCCATTCATTCATGGACCTTTGGGTTGCTCCTGTATTTTGGCTATTGTGAAAAGTGCTGCTAGGAACTTGTGTGTACATGAATTTGTTTGAGTACCCGTTTTCAATTATTTTTGTTATATCATTAGGAGTGGAATTGGTGAGTTTTAAGATAATTCTACTTTTTAACTTTTTGAAGAACCACCAAATTGTTTTCTACAGTGGCTGAACCATTTAAATTCCCATCCCAAATGTACAGCTGTTCCAATTTCTCTACATCCTCTGCGACACTTATTTTTCATTTTTTTCTTTATTATCATTATACAAGAATAATTTTGATGAAGAACAAATAATACATATCCTAAAAGCATTCATGGTCAAACCAAATATTATCCTACTATTAACAATGAATTCAAGTCCAACCTTTGGACTGGCGTCTTGAGCTATGTGGTTTGCAAAGCAACCTAACTCAAATATCTCATTTCATCTTCACAATTCCCTAGCAATCTTCTTGATATTCCCATTTTTCAAACGAAAAAATTAAGACCTGGGAAAGTTAAATGACTCATCCCAGTTCATACAGCTAAAACCTAGCAGAACTGAGAAATAAACCTACCTCCTGCGTTTGATTCCCGTGCTCTTTCAATTACTTCAGGATGTCTGTCATGTGCTTTGGAGACATCTTATCCATATCATCCCTGATTCAAGTCTTGAATAAAAGATTATTTTTTTTTCTGCCTTTTGAGGCCCGATCTCCTCAGGCCTCAAAGTGGGGGCAAGGGCAGGCTGAGGAAGGAAGGGGCAATGTCAGTGGGGAAAAGGCAGTTTGGGCCAGTGCAACTGTCTTTTTGTTTGTTTGTTTGTTAGGTACAAACATATTTAAAACTTTCCCTTGACACAAAGGTCAGAATATAAAGAAATGAGGAGGGTGGGTTTAAAATGGATAAAGCAAATAAATAAATAAATCTTAAAAAAAAAAAAAAAAAAAAGAATATAAAGAAATGAAAATTTTATTATGGTCCAAAAAATGTGTTTGACTTCATTAGTACTTACTATGTAAAAGCAAATGGTTAAGAGTGTTTAAATCTACACTCAGAACTAAGTACAGTGAAGCCATTGTAGCATTTAAAACAAACTTGGCCAAAAGAACTTTCTAAGGGATTTCACCAAACACGTATATCAAGTGTGTGCTTTCTGCTATGAGCAGCTCATCCTACTAGTGTTACATGGATAAGAAAAGCCCAGAGGAGGTAGGGGGAGCGCGAATCCTAAGGCAAAAGAAAAACGACTCTCTCCTTTCTGAAACAATAAGCAAAATGGCATAAATATTTCAGAACTTCTATCATTATGGAGAAATTAGCATCCTCAACATGTAGACATAGCTCTTTTTCTGAAAGGACTTTAGAGTTTTCCAGAGATGCTTCAGGCTTCTGCTCACTTGAGTTGGTAAGGGGTGTTGGCAATCCAAAAGATCTAGAAGAGAGGAAATGAAATCCTGCCTTATTACTTTCTGAAAAGGCAGCTGAAAAACACAGGAGTTCATGCTTTAGTGGCCGAGGATTGGGGGGTGGATCAAGAAAGAAAATTAAAACCTTAAGTCAGTACAATCACACTACAGCAGGGGATTGCCTGCTGTCACTGGTTGACCACCTGCCTATCAGGGGCGATCCCTGGGCATCATCCTACAGGTGTGGGCATCGGAATTGACCCTGACAACACACCTGACGAACTGTACATCCCTGTGCAGAGAGGGCCCTGGATACCACACTTTCTCTTTTTCACATCATTCTACCCAGGAGATACTCATTTTTAAAAAAAATTAGTACTATTGAGGTATAATTTACATACCATAAAATTCACCTGTGCAATTCAATGAATTTTAGTATATTTACAGAGCTGTACAACCATCCTCACAATCCTAATTTTAGAACATTTCCATTACCCTAAAAAGTGACCAAGTGCCCATTTACAGCCACTTCCCGCTCCCACCCTGCAGCCCTAGTTAGCGACCCACCTACTTTCTGTCTCTAGAGATATTAATCTTTTTTTAATTTTTTTTTCTTTATTTGAGATGTTGAACGCTTGCAGAACAGTCACGTTTAAAATCCAGGCTTCCCATGTATCACTCTATTATTAACACCTTGTATTGGTGTGGAACATTTGTTAAAATTGATGATAGCACATTTTTATAATTATACTACGAACTATAGTCCATGGTTTAACTTAGGGTTCACTGTTTGTTTAGTGTAGTTTCACGACTTAAAAAAAAAAATTTAATCTAACATTTCCCCTTTTAATTACATCCAGCTATTTCTGTGCTGTTAATTATGTTCACAACACGTTAGCATCACCCCCACCCATGCCTGAACTAAGCCAGGCACAAAAGGACAGGTATTGTAGGATCTCACTAATTTGAAATAATTAGAATAAGCAAACGCATAGAGTCGGAATCTAGAATATAGGTTACCAGGGACAGGGTGGGGATAGGGAATGGGCGATACTCATTTTTATGATGACATTGAAAGTGCAGAGCTTTCTTTCATTTAAGTTTTTTTTTGTGTGTACTTATTTAGCCTCAAAGCACCTGAGAAAATGAAAGACACACTTGATTCCAGCACTACGGCCTTGAATATCGGAGTCTGTTTTTACCAGTAGGCATCTCACGTGGGCTGAGCCACCATCTGGGGCTTCTACTCTAAAACTCAGATGTAAGGCTGCTCCCTCAAGCTGAAGAGGTGGGCTTGCCACAGGGTCCCTGGTTGCAAATCCAATCTAGCAATTCCGTTTATAAAGGCAAATGAAATGCCACTCCGCCTGCTTTCTGTTTCAGTCTGGCAACATAAAAAATTACCGCACAGGAAACAATGAAGGAAACCTGCCTGGGAGCTGTGCCTTTGAGCAGTGCCTAACCTTCTTTGCTCTTCCCCTTATGGTTTGAAACGCAGCTGTGATGTCCAGTTTCACAACCATAAACCCATGTGTGTCAGTATGTTCTTGGCATTTCAACTCATTTGAGAAATTGAGACGACCATATCTCAGTGCCTGGCTACCTATGCAGTTTTTTAGAGCTATAATTGGATTTTCTAAGCCTTTATCCAGTTTCCTGCTTACTATCCAGAAAGAAAGAAAAACTTATTGAACACTGACTATGCATTAGATAGTGGGAGAAAGAAAGAAGTAGTAGGCACAGGCTCAGCCATCAAATGTCCAAGATAAAGCACATAAAATAGGCAGCCTGGTCAGGAGCATGTGGGAAGGGCGTGGCTTGCCAGAGAACACACCGAATCCTGAGAGGAGTGTGTGTATTCTGAAAAAGAATCCTCAATACTACCATTGTTATGATTTGCTTTTAGTCACAATGTTCAGTACATTTTGAAATTCCAAGGAATATTTAAGGGTGACGTTTTTATGTTTGTCAAACATGTTTATATGTTTAAAAATTCAGCTTTTTAAAGTTTACTGGAGACTCATGACTAGAATAAAGGGCAGCATAACTTCCTGCTTAGCTACGAAAGTTCAGAGAAGAGATTACTTCTGGTCAGCCCAGGAGGGCTTCATGGAGGAGGCGGTATCTGATACGGGCCATTGAAGCCTATGTTGAATTGGATAGACAAGTACAGGGCACAGACTTGGAAGCCCAGGGTCTGTCTCGGGAGTGAATGGTGGGCTGAAGAGTTGGCTTCAATCTGAACAGTCACATGGACAAAGATGCTTCAAGGTTTGCTGGGGCGAACGCCTGTCGACGAGGGGGTGTGCTTGAGGATCTGAGCAGTGTTCAGAGCAGTATCCAGTAAGTCTAAGCAAAAATGCTGAAATAGCACCACGAATGAAAAGTGGTCATGGCTTGGTGATTTCACAGCTAAGAAACGGAGTGTGGGAGAGCCAGGGTGGGGGGTGGGCGTGGGGAAAGAAGGGACAGCTAGAATGCCATCAACGTTTCCAGACCTGGTGAACAAGAGAAGTGATGCCATTAGCAGAGGCGAACACGCAGCAGGTGAAGACACGACTGGAATCCTAAGGATTGACGTTGTAGAACCAAAGACAATCCACTAGACAGGTTCCAGGAGCACAGCGACCACAAACCTCAGGTCCCTCCACTCCTTCTGCAAGAGTTACCAAGTGTGGCTGATGCTGTCACTGAGGCGGCCACATGCCAGCCTTCCCCCACTTCCCATACTTTGGGGTGCATCTCATTCCTTCAAGGTTGCCATGCTCTGAGGTTGCCAGGTTCATCCCTTAAACCAGAGCAGGAGCTGCTGACGTGGGAGTTGACGGAAACGCTTTCAGATTCACAAGTCACAGAGCTCACCTTAAATAGCCTTCTCTATCCTCCTACGCTGTCTATATTCCTTAATGGACCATGGGTCTCTATCACAAAATTAGAATGAAGACAAAAACCCCCTTTCTAGTGGAAAAGAACACAGGGTTGAGTGTCAGACGGAACAGGTTTGGAAGACCGTAACCACGGTTTAATAATTTTGTGGGCTATTTTATCTCTTTAACCTTAAGTTTTCTCAACTGGAAAATGGAACTAATAATCACTTCTGTGTCATTATGAGCATTAAACTTCTAAAAAATATATATTTAAAATGCTTGACCTAGTGGCCTGAGCATGGTATTTATCTCCCTTTCCCTAGTTCTGAGAATGACGCATGAGACTAAAAGATGAAACCATCAGTTTAATATTGGGCAAAGAAACCAAGCCGTTAAGACGGGACGTGGACAACTGAGATGGAAGGTTCCTAAATGTTTATGACACCACTTGCAATTATTAATAAATCGGGTGCACAATTATATACTGCCTACTTTCCCTGTGTATATTTTAGCAGATCCTGAAAGACCGGCAACTCTTCCAGAGTAGATGTTATGAAGCCTTTGTATTCTCTTGCTTGTTACTCTCCGCATGTGAAATCAAATTTCTAAAAAGGGTCTTGCAATATAATAGCTTGTTCTGGTTTGAAAAGAACGTGTGTATACATAATCTCGCTTGCCACCAAAACCACCCAGAGAGGCAGGCAGGAAGGTCATCATCTCCATTTAATAGCTGAGAAAACCAAGGCTCATAAAATACATAGCGTAGCCTGGACTTGAACCCAGGATTTTGACACTGGCCCTCTGAAATGAGGGGCTAGGCTAGGTCATTGGCGGCAGCCTGACCTAATGGCCTATGACCTACGTGCTGAATTATATAGGATTAAGAGAAGCCTCTCTAGTCTACCTATACTTCTGACTGGTAGATGGCACAGAGGAAACGATATCTTCAAATTTCTTTGCTTTTGACTGAAATTAGTGCATTCAGAGTGGGACCTCATCCTTAATGCTAATCAGAAGCTCTGACTGACAGTTACACTCTGTAATATAAAATTAACATGGCATAAAGGAATTTGGTTTGCTGTATCAAGTATTTCAACAGAATGCATGGGAGAAAGAAAACCAGGAAAGGGGTCCTTGACAGTGGAAACTCTGGCAGGGAAGAAACCAAATCTCCTAAATTCCTTTTCATTTCTAAGTTCAATGGCTCTTATGTTTCCTTTAGTCTACTTGGGCATGCAGCTCAGTGCCAGACACAGGGGAGCTGCTCAGAACGTGGCAGATTTAATTGATGCTAATTAAACTTCACCATTCAGAAAACAGATATTATTGAGCACCCCTTAAAATATCATCAAAACTACCTGTCTCCAGCCTCTTAACTCTAGAGGTCTCAGCACTTTGCTCACAAATCCTTAAAACAGGAATGTGGGGTGGGGAGATGAACACACTGCCCTTTTAATGGGCACTGGGCACTCATTTCCAAATACGGATTCTGCTTCCCTCTTTGTCTCTCTGTCTCTGTCTCTCTCTCTCTGTCTCTCTCTGTCTCTCTCTCTCTCTCTGCCAAAGTGCATTCAAGTTTATAGAGAGAGGTCAGGTGTTCTCATTCTACCCAGTCCCACATTTTAAGACAACCACTTAAAATCCTAAGTAATTTCTATTAAACCAACCGGATAAAATAAGAAGTGTCATATAATACAACTCCTTGGGGATGAGAAATTCTGTTACAGATTTCCTATAACTGAAGTGGAATCAGAAATGATGTCTCATACCATTCTTTCTAATGTGTACCTAAAATAGCAAAGTCACAACTTTTTCCTGGGTAGAACTTTATATGAGAAATATAAACTGAGTCAAACGGTTCAGGCGGATTCTCTCGGGAATCCAGATAAAATCAAAGTGGTGGGAGGATTAAGATGGTCTCATTTAAACTGAGATGGTCTCAAGGAGTGAGTTCCCTTGAAGGCTGGGGCAGGTTACAGTCATATATGTGCACTGGCTTGGAATAATAGGCACTAAGTAAGTGTGTTGAATAAATAAGCAAGCATGGCTGAGAGTCAAAATTGTGGCTATATTCAGCCTTAATAAAGATGCTAAACAATGAATATTTGTGAAAGAGCATCACATTTAAACTCGCATCCCTTTCCCATATCGAAGCTCTAGTGACCCCAAGATATCCCCCAGTAGCCTGAATTCCCTAGATATTAAGGGTCCAGGGCTTTTCTTCACCCTTTTTTGCACTTCAAACTTGTCCAATAGGGTATACATTTGATTGAGAAAGAACTGGAATATACATCTTCAAAATCAACTCATTTGCTTAATATGTTTTTTAAAATGAGGCGTAAAAATTCAATTACCGACATATATAGAATGCTTCATCCACCAACAGTAGAATATACATTCGTCTCGAGTCCACATGGCTCATTCTCTAGGATAGACCATATGTTAGGTCACAAAACAAGTCCTCATAAATTAAAAAAAATATTGAAATAGTACAATGTGTCTACTCTGACTACAATGGGATGAAGCCAGAAATCAGTAACAGAGGGAGAACTGGAAAATTCACAAATACATGGAAATTAAACAACACAGACTTAATCAACCAATGGGTTAAAGAAGAGTTCACAAGGGAAATTAGGAAATATCTTGACGTGAATGAAAAAACAAAAAACAAAAAAACACAACTTACCGAAACTTATGAGATGCAGCAAAGGCGGTGCTCAGAGAGAAATTTTGTAGCTCTAAACACTTACATTAAAAAAAGAAAGATCTCAAATCAGAGACCCAACCTAGAAAAAGAAGAGCAAACCAAACCCAAAGCGACAAAAGGAATCAATAAAACCAAAAGCTGGTTCTTTGAAAAGATCAAAGGTCAATAAAATCAACAAAACTTTAGCTAGGCTGACCTAGGAAAAAAAGGGAGAGGACACAAATAACATCAGAAATAAAAGGGTCAACATTACTACCAACCCCACAGAAATAAAAAAGGATTATTAGAGGATGTCATGAACAAATGTACACCAACAAATTAGATAACCTAGAAAAAATGGAAAAAATCTTAAAAATACACAAACTAGGTACAGTCTCGAAAAAAGCTAGACGATCTCAACAGGACAATAACACATAAAGAGATTGAAGGAGCAATAAAGAAAACCTGAGGACCAGGTGGCTTCATTGGTGAATATTACCAAATATTGAACAGGATGAGAATAATTCATTCTATGAGGCCACTATCATCATAATACCAAAGCCAGCTAAAGATATCACAAGAAAGAAGATTAGAAACTTATGAATAGAAATGCAAAAATCATTAACAAAATACTAGCACACTGAATTTAAAAAGCACATTAAAATGATCATACACCTTGACCAAATGGGATTTACCTCAAGAATGCAAAAGTGGTTCAACATAAGAAAATCAATTAATTCAATATACCACATTAGCAGAATGAAGGAAAAAGAAAGCATGATTATCTCAATTTATACAGAAAAAATTAGACAAAATCCAACACCCTTTCTTGATTAAAACACTCAGAAAACTAGGAATAGAAGGGAACTTCCTCAGCATAATAAAGGGCATATATCATACTCAGTGGTGAAGACTGAAAGCTTTCCCCCTTGAATCAGGAAAAAGACAAGGATGCCCACTTTCACTATTGCTATTCAACTTTGTACTGAAAGTGCTAGCCAGAGCAATTAGGCAAGAAATAGAAATCAAAGACATCCAAATAGGAAATTAAGAAGTGAAGAAGTAAAACTATCCCTGTTTTTGCAGATGACAAGAAAATCCTGAAGAATCTACAAGAAAACTACTAGAGCTCATAAATGAATTCATCTAAGTGCTGGGGTACAAAATCAACACAAAACAATCAGTGGTATTTCTATACACCAGCAGTGGACAATCTTAAAAGGAAATCAACGAAACAATTCCATTTACAATAGAAACTAAAAGAATAAAATATCTAGGAAAAATGTAATCAAGGATGGAAAAGACTTGTACATGGAAAACTAAAAATTAGTACTGAAAGATATTAAAAAAGAAATTAAAGCAAAGATATCCTGTGCTTAAAATTGGAAGACTTAATATCATTAAAAGGTCAATACCCTAAAGTGACTTACAGATTCAATGCAATCCCAAACAAAACTCCAAACTGGCTTCTTTAAAGAAATGGAAAAACTAATCATCAAATTCACATGGAAGGGCAAGGGACCCTGAATGGCCAAAAACATCTTGAAAAAGAAGAAAAGAGATAGAAGACTCACACTTCCTAATTTAAAATTTCATTACAAAGCTGAAATAATGAAACCACTGTGGTACTGGCCCAAAGACAGATATATAGACCAATGGAATTGAATTGAGAGTTCAGAAATAAACTCATATATGTATGGACAATTGATTTTCCACAAGAATGCTAAGTCCACTCAATGGGGAAAGAATAGTCTCTTCAACCAGTGGTGCTGGGAAAGCTGGATATCCACATGCAAAAGAATGAAAGTGGACCCCTACATCATACTGTATACAAACATTAACTCAAAATGTATCAATGACCCAAATTTAAGACCTAAAACACAGGAAATCATCTTAAGGGCCTTGTGTTTGGCAATGGTTTCTTAGATTTTATGACAAAAGCATGTGCAACAAAATAAAAACTAGATAAATGGGACTTCATCAAAATTAAAAGCTTTTGTGAATCACAGGTATTATTCACAAAATTAAAAAGACAACCTACAAATGGAAGAGATTTGGAAACCACATATCCAATAAGGATTTAATATCTTGAAAATATAAAGAAATCCCTACAACTCAACTCAAAAACAAAAAGACAACCTAATTAAGAATGGGCAAAGGACTTGAATAGATATTTCTCCAAAGGAGAAATACAAATGTCCAATAAGCATATGGAAAGATGTTCATCATCATTAGCCATTACGGAAACTGGAACTCAAAGCCACAATGATATACCACCTCACACACACTAGAAGGGTATTATTTTAAAAATGGAAAATAGTAAGTGCTAATGAGGGTGCAGAGAAATAGGAATTCTCACACATCATTTGTGAGAATATAAAATGGCGTAGCCTCTGTAGAAAACAGTTTGGTGGTTCCTCAAAAAGGTAAACATGGTACTAATATATGACCCGGCAATCCCACTTCTAGGTATCTACTGAAAAGAATTGAAAGCAGGGACTCAAACACCAACGTGCACAGCAGCATTACTCACAATAGACAAGAGCAACTGAAGTGTCCATCAACTGCAGACGGGATGAACAGAGTGTAGTATATACACACAATGGAATATAATTCAGCCATGAAAAGGAATGGAGTTCTGACCCATGCTACAACATGAAGACATTATGTTAAGTGAAATAAGCCAAGCACAAAAGGACAGATAGTGTATGATTCTACTTATATGAAATAACTAGAATCAGGTCATTCATAGAGATAGAATGTAGAGTACAGTTTACCAGAGGTAGGGAAGGGGGCGGTGGTAGAATGGGCAGTTAATGCCTGAGTGCAGGGTTTCTGCTTGGGGTGATGGAAAAGTTTTGATGATGGATGGTGGTGACGGAAGCACAACATTGTAAAAGTAATTAACACCACTGAATTGGATACTTGGGAGTGGTTGAAATAAGAAAATTTTTGTTTTATATGTTATACAATTTGAAAGAGAGAGAGAGAAAAGGGCAGCTAAAGAGACAATGACAATTAAATACAATATATGATCCTGGACTGGATCTAATAATGGAGGAAAAAAATTCCCAAAAGGACTTTACTAGGACAATTAAAATTTTTGAATATAGATTGTATGCTTTATATCAATGTTAAGTCCCTTGACCTTGATAACTCTACTTAATGTGGATTCAAAAAGTGATTATCCTTGTTCTTAGGAAATATACATGGAATTGAAAATGAGAGAGACAGAGAGATAGAAGGATAGAGAGATGGAGAGACAGAGAGAGCGGATGGCATAACAAATGTGGGAAAATGGGTATCTGGGTAGGGAGTATCTTGGAGTTCTTTGTAATGTTTTTATATTATGTTTGTAACTTTTGTGAAAGTTTGAAATTATTTCAAAATAAAAACTTTTAAAACAAAGGCAAGTAGCTGAATAATGAATTACTGAGTTAACTAATGACATAGTCGGAGCTTGAACTTAGGACTTCTAATTCCTATTCAATATCCATTCTCTATAAGTCATGGGGCCCAGCATTGAGTTGGTAGCAAACTAATGCTATAATAGAGTACACGTAATTTATTCCAAACATTAAAAATGCGTTGGTGTGTTCACTAGAGGATCCGGTCTAAGTTAAGACAGATCCTCTAAGAGCCCATAAGAGAACAAAGAGGATTTTTAGAACCTGTCCAGTCATGTCAGCTCATGATTCTCCCTACGTGGTACTCCTCTTCCGCCATTTGCAAAGCTAGGAGGGTTGAAGGAGGTGGTGTCTCAATCAGCTGTAATTCCACCATTGTAATATAAACCACACTTTTAACTGTGGCAGGATAATGTTCTGAAACATGACCTTGTACTCCTTGATCCTTGCCCCATTTGTTCAGCAAAAGCAATTTTTTAGTCATTGCTTTAGAGATGGTATGGTCTGGCAGAAGGCGGTAAGAAAAAGAAAAAGATAAAGATAAATGGAGACTTTTCTTATTTAAAAGTCTTGTCCTCCTGAGGAAATGAAGAAAAAGAAAACCTCAATAATAAACAATGGCCTTGAGAGGATACTCAAAAAGGAAAACCAAGTCAGCAGAGGCACGGGGAGCCACGGGAGACCAAGCCTGCTCCCAGCCCCACCACCTAGTTGCTCTCCCTGTGTCAAATGTGGAAACATGGTACACTTCTTGCACACCTGAGCTGGTATACTGAGATTCACAGCCTTTAGACATTTCTCGCTATTTCAATTTCATTTCCTTCTGGTTTTCACATTTGGCTCGTTTGAAACTATTACAGTCTCACTGTTGTACTTGAGGTTAACCCTCAGGCAATATAATTACGAAACCCTCAGGCAATATAATTATAAAAATAAATTTCATAAATATTAAATGGAGAGAAATAAAATAGATTTATGCTTTTTCTTCCCTGAGAAGCATTAGTCTTGCAGTAACATAAGGGAAAAAATTTTTTGATGGGCCGCTTTCTATATTCATTGCATTCCTTTAGTACAAATATATTTGAGGGCCCGTTTTCCTCCTCGTCTGTAGGGACCATGCCTTGTCTTTCTTTATTAAGTCACGGCTTGTCATGTGATACTTTTTGCTTGTTAAAATATTTATTTTCACTCAGGTTGTTGAGGATATTGGACATTTATGCTTCTACTAGGGTATACTTGAAATGACCTATATTGCCTAGATTCAAGCCCCAATTTTTTAACCATTAAGTAATTTTGTTGGTACTTTGAAAAAATGAACACTTTCATCCACCTTTGATCAGCTCTATAGTAAAGCAGAAATGTTTTCATCATAAAGCATAAACCTACAGTTCTCCTCCGAAGGTTGGCGATTAGGATAATGTGCTAAATATATGACGCTCCCCTAACCCTCACACAGAAGGTACAGGATATGAACTCTAACCTCCAGTCAAGGTACTATAGGTTCACACTGTCCTTTCTCTAGTTATATAATTAGATATTCGGTTTTCCATTACAGTTTCTATAAATGGTAAATGCCTTCAGGAAGGGCATAATAAAAAGCAAGAAACTGCCTAACTGGATTGAGAAACTAGAACTGATTCTGTAGTCCTGATGTCAATGGGATCAGGGATTTGGTCTCTATTTATACGTTTTAACTTTATTTTAAAATTTCATTACATGAGGATGTTTAAACCTACTGCTTGAGACTTTTAAATCTAAATATAAAAATGTTAAAACAACTGTGGAAGGAGATGAAAGCCAACCAGGAGACATTTTCCTCATTTAAAAAAAGAAAGAATTAGTTGACGGAATCTCGGAGGTCTTTTCTAGTTCATACATTCTATGATTCTTAATGATATCCCAGAGATACCATCTTCTCGTCACTGTCTATGGTAGAAGAGAGCTTCTGATCCTGCATGGATAATATATGCCATGGAAGGCTCTTGCCTTGTTACCAGGGAAAATGAGTAGATGTTCATGTATACACGATGCATAAAAGAGATGCTTTTTACAACCACAGGGAGCTAATTTTGAATCCGGCTCTTCTTAATTGGGGAAAATGACTTTGGAGCTCTCTTTGGTTGGACAGGGTTTTAACTATATGAGGAGGCATGAGTTTAGCAGAAAAGAGAAGAAAATTCCAGGGCAATCAATTGTGCATTCAGCAGCATTAGGAGCAGAGTCAAAGAGTCGCCACAGAACAAACAGTGGCATTCAAAAAGGGGTCTCAAGGGTCATCTAGCCTGCAACCTTCATTTTAAAGATGAGAAAACAATAATCCAAGAAGTCTGTTGCCGAGACCAGAAGCACATATTCCTGTTGACAGGGTTCAGTGAGCCTTCACTCTAAAGGGCCAGAGGGTAAATATTTTAGATGTTGCGAGTTCTTGGCTCTCTTGCGACTATTCAACTCTGCCCCTGTGGTGCAAAAGCAGCCAAAGACAATATGTAAAAACATGGTGGTGGCTGGGTTCCAATGACCCTTCAAGGGACAGGTGGCCGGGGACTCAGATAGATATTTATGCACCAATATTCAAAGAAGCATTATTCAAACAGGCAAAAAATAGAAGCATCCCAAAGTTTCCACAGAAGATGAAAGGATAAACTGTGGTTCATACATATGATGGAATATTATTCAGCCCTAAAAAGGAATGGAGCTGATACCACTACATGGATGAACCCCGAAAACATCATGTTGAGTGACGTAAGTCAGACGCAAAGGGACAGATAGTGTATGATGCAGCTTATATAAAATAGCTAGAATATACAGATCCATAGAGACAATTAATGTACAGGTTACCAGGGTGGGGGAGGAGTGCAGGGCTTTTGTTTGGAGTGACGGGCAAATTCTGGTAACAGACGGTGGTGTGGGTAGCACAGTATTTTGACTGCAGTTAGTCCCACTTAAATTGTACGTTTCAGAGTGGTTGACGTGGGAAAGTCCATGTTGTACATGTTTCCATGATGTGAAAAAGAGAGAGAGATTAAAAAGATATTAACAACTAGAGGCAATACATGATCCTGAACTGGATCTAATAATGGAGGAGAAAATGCCCAAAAGGATGTTACTGGGACAAATGAAAGAAACGGAGTATGCACTGTAAGCTTTATTCCAGTGCTAAATTTCTTGAACTTGATAACTGCACTTAAAGTGGTTACATAAGTGAATATCCTTGTTCTTAGGAAATGTACATGGGGATATTAAGTGTTCAAGGAGCATGATGTATAAAACACAATCTCAAATATTTAGAAAATAGAAAGACAGCGAGATAGGATGGTGAGGCAAATGTGGCAAAGCATTCAAACTTGGTGGATCTGGGTATCTGGTGGGGGGTATGTTAGATTTCTATGTATGGGGTTTGTATTACTTTTGCAACTTTCCTATAAGTTTGAGATTATTTTAAAATAAAAAGTTTTAAAACAAAACAGGCTGCAGGCTGGATTTGGCCTACTGACCTAACGCTGCCAAACCTGCACAGGCAGACCATGGACAAGGAGTCAGAAAATTTTGCATCCTGAATCGATGTTCCATTCATCACAAGCTGGGGAAGGTAAAAATAATTCTCAGAGTATACCTGACACATCTTTTAATGCTTCTCTAGAATGGTTTAAGATGACACTTTAAAAAAAAAAAGGGGAGGCATTTATCTGTAGGTAGTCATCTTTGCCACCATATGCAAAAAGACTGTCTGGAAATAGACAATGCAGATGAAATATTAGCTGATACTAGAATTTTCACGTTTCTGAACCCTAACCCATACCATGGACTTCCCAGGTATATTGTTCATCTAGTTTTAGTTGGGTTTCTGTCACTTGTTACCAAAATCCTAAACAACCAGCCAAGAGAATTTTCACTTACTGGGGTTCACGATAAAAGCACCATCATTTCCTCCTTTTAATTTAACCTATCTTTAATGCAAATCCTTCACAAATATGTTAGATGCTTTTCTGCAGTGTAAAGCAAAGACTGATTTACATATTTAAATGTTATTTAAAGAATAATCAGCTTTATAAATATGTAAACATATATACCATATATAACTTTGGAGTGTAAATTACACCATTATTATAAAATTGATTCTTACCCAAATGCTATAAGCTAGCCAAGGTATAGATTATTGTCCCAATGGTATAGATGTGACTTTCTCAAGGTCTTCCATAGGTAAAAAATAGGACTAGAACTTAAGTGTTAGGTCTTAAGTGTTAAGACACTTAGCCTAGTGAGCTCTCAACCACATTTCCCTCTTCTGAACTGTGCAACAAGATACCTCTGAGTCAGCATTTTTGTTATTTTGTTCCCATCCCATCCGTCAGGCTGGCAGCTCTTCCTTTCTGTTGGCTTCTGTTCTCTTTCCTCCACATACCAACTTTTCCCCTATCATGGTTATCCCAATAACTTTTGGTTTCTTGTATGAGGGGCTCTGAAAAATCAGCTAATCAAGTGTGTTGAAGATTAAATGAGTGACAGCTCAAGACTCTATGGAAAAGTTTTAGACAATGGCTTTGTGGTGGGTATGTATCTACTTTCTCTGCTTAATTCTTGGTTGAGTCTGTGCTTTGTTAGGTTGGGGTTGCTGCAACGATGGCCTATGGGTATGCAGAATCCACAGGAATGCCACTGTAACCCAAACGAAGATACAGATATAACTTCAGTGAATGCAAATGATGGCATGCTTTGAGACTGAAACCTTGGAAAACATGAGCAAAGTTCTACATAAAAGAACTAATAATACACTGGGATTAATTTTTCCTTCTAGAGGGATCAATTCTTCCAAATTGGCATTAAGAAAGGATCTGGAACACTCACCATTAGCTCTTCCAACTTTATAATTCAATGCATTGTTCCCAATACTCAAGTTTTGGGGCAATTGAAGACAGATATATGGGAAAAGGATTTTAAAACATGTATCCTGAGTATTCCTGTTCCAGAACTCTAGGACATCGAGTAGATGGAAGTCAGATATAGTTTTTCATATGGTACTTCAGTCAAAGTTTTCATTGTTGTCATCATCGTCGTCAAAATCATCATCATCACAGTTAAAATTAATGAGCACTTTCTATACTCCAGGCATTTCCTAAGAAATGGGATTTGATACTAATAATCAGATCCCACTCAAGTTTTCCACTTGTCCAAATAATCGATCCAGTCCAAAATCACATTTTGCCTTTAGCTATGTCTCTCCAATGATTCATAACATTGAAATTACAGTCCAGTATTCATACCTCAAAATTATGCCCCAGTTTGGGTTTATGTTGCTTACCGGTGATCAGATTCAGATTATGCAGTTTTAGCAGGACTATCACAATGTTTCTCATTGAATTCTATCAGGTGACATACATTTTCAGTTATGCCTCGCTTTACTCACTGTGATCACTTGGTTACAGGTGCTTTCCAGGTTTCTTCATTCTAAAGTTACTCTTTTCCCCTTTGGGATTAATAAGTATTTTGTGGGGAGATACTCTGATATCACGCGAACATTCTCCTCTTCATCAAAATTTAAATTTACTCACTTAGTTACTTAGATCAGTATTCATAGTTGTTGTTTTTTTAAACTGGGTTGTAATCTATTACTGTCATTTATTTTATTTTTATTTTTTAAAAAATATTTATTTATTTTATTCATTTTAAGCCCCCCCTCCCCCATTTGCTGTTTTGTGTCCATTCGCTGGGCAATTCTCTGTGTCTGTTTCCTGCCATCTCTTCTCATTCTCCTCCTCCAGTCTTCACCAGGATTCGATCCTGGAGACCTCCGATGTAGGAGAGAGGTGTTCTGCCACCTGCACCACCTCGGTTCCTGGCTTTCAGAGCTTTTGGAGTATCTTGACTTGTCTCTCCCCTGTTACGTCATCATCCTGCTGCATGGCTCCCGGGGCCTGGCGGCTCACCCGCACACAGAGCCTGGCAGCCCATGTGCCTTCTATATATATATTTTATATTTTACCGGGAGGTCCCGGGGATCGAACCCAGGTCCCTCCATATGGCAGACGGACGTCCAACCATTTGAGCCACACCGTCCCCTCTCATTTATTTTGATGCTCACATTATCCTCATTTTGGCTGGTGGCAGCCCTTCAAGCTGGCTGCTGTGTCGCTTTGACATGTCCCCGTCTTTCTTTGAGCACTTCCTTACTTTTCTGACAAGGCCCATATTGTATTGTCTCTCTACAAACCCTGGAATTAGCCATGTTTCTGAGGCTCTTTCTTTCCTTTTATGGAGAGTGGTATTTAGAAGTCAAGATAAGGGTACTAAGTGTGCTTGCTGCTATTTGAGTGTGCTAGCCCGTGCCTTGTCAGAGGAGAGGGCGAGGTAGGGAAAATACACATGCACACAAACTTACACACATTTATATCTCCATGTGTTATTCAATCTATCAACATTTATTAAAAACCATGAGTTCACACCAATACCTTCAATTCCAATATTTTCTCTTATTTCTTATTTGTAACTTCCTTCTCTGACAGTGAGAAACGTGGCTTCCAATACACTCAATGTATTTATCTACTTCATCAATATGTAACCAACCTCTCCTCCTATTCCCTCACCCATTCAGACGCCCTTCTCGCCCTACTTGGGGTCTAACACCTGTGCTGGGCCAATGTTCTTCTCACCTGCAGGGGCTTTGACACCCCATGCATCCACGCCTGCAGAGACACCCTTTTCACCCCCTTGATCTCTAACTCCACGAGATGGCCCACCTCCTGCCACGTGAACACCCTCCTCACGCTGCTGGGACCCCCAGGCCCCATGCTAACCCCGTGTGGACATCCTCCTCACCCAGCGGAGGCTTTGACATCAGTGGCAGTTTGGTATTGTTTATGAATTCCAAAAATGGATATTGGATTGTATTTGTAAACTGGTCTGTCCCTCTGGGCATATTAGATTGTATTAGACCCAGAGGTTTCACTTTCACTTTATTAAATCAAGATATGGGCTTTTATTTGACCACGCCATTAGGGTGACTCGGTTTGAGTCCCTGCCCCACCCCTCTTTGTGGGCCATATAAACAGATGCTCCATCAAAGACAGGGAAGTAAATATACCGAGAAGGAGGACACAGAGAGCTTAGTTTTGGACGCTGAAGCCCCGGGGAGAGAGCTGAGCTGTTTGCGTGATAGTTTGCAGCTGAAGAGACTGGAGCCCTGAACAGCTGACAAAGCCTGGAAAGAAACAAACCCTGGGGAGAGAGACAAGCCCTATGCCAGCCTACAGCTGCGATCGGAATAAGCCGTAAGAGGGAAGAGGAAGGCTGAACCCTCATAGACATTGCCCACCATCTTGCGTCAACATGTGGCAACATCGGGGTCGGATGTGGTTCAACTGGTTGGGCGTCCGTCTCCCATATGGAGGGACCCAGGCTCGATCCCTGGGACCTCCCGGTAAAAAAAAAAAAAAAAAAAAAAAAAGTTAAAA
>JAKSZT010054400.1:5219191-5460970 GCA_026826555.1 Tolypeutes matacus
AAAAAAAAAAAAAAAAAAAAAAAGTTAGAAAAATAAAAATAAACAGAAAAAAAAAGTGGCCTTTAAAACAAAACAAAACAAAACAAACAAAACATGTGGCAACAGACTTTGGGTGAGAAGATACCTTTTATGGTACCTTGAGTTGGACTCTTTAGGGCCTGGTAACTGTAAGTTTTTACCCCAAATAAATACCCTTTATAAAAGCCAATAGAGTTCTGGTACTTTGCATCAGCACCCCTTTGGCTGACTAATACACACCCTTTGCCAGGCTGCCCTCCCACCACTACCTACTCAGTGCCTTGGGCTCTCACACAAGCTACAGCCACCCTGACTCCCTCTTCTCTGTGCTGCAGACACCTATCTTGCTCCAACCCACCCCATGATTTTAGGTCTGAAATTCAGAGTTAAAAAGTGAAAGAGGAGGAGAATTCCACTAACATGTTTACTCAATGTAAAGCAATTCTGATGATAAACAGTTAGTATTGCTTCCGTTTTTAAAAATCTCCCTTACAAAAGCACAAGTGCTTTCTAAAATAAGGTGAAAGGTGTCAAAATTGTCCCCATTTCCTGATTTGAGGAAAATACATATAGCATTCTTAGCATGAACAGATAGAAATTTTTTCTTAAAAAAATAGTTATGTCTTATTTTTAGTAGGACCACTCTTCATTCAATCTAAGTAAACATGGCATTTGAAAACAATAAATGTTCTCATAAATCCTATGTACTGAATTGAGAAGAGTTCTTCAGAGATAAATCACTTTGTCAAGGAAAAAAAAAAAAGAAGTCAAAGTGCCTTAAGATGTTGACTGTCTCTTAAGCTCCTGGGATTTTTTGGCATCTTCAAAAGAAACTCCAGGTTACAATGGTGATATACAATCAGGATAAGATGCAAGGTTGTTGTAAAACCATAAACAAAGCATGATCATCGCAGGCTGATCTTAAGTTCATGTTATCATATCTAAACATGAAGTCCTTATTACAACATGCTACAAGTTCAGGATTATTAAATGGCTGTTTTGAAAAGCCCCAAAACAAGGGGAAAGAACAGAAAATATAGTTTGTTTCATTCTCACTCTTTCCAACAAAACATTTTAGAAATGTCTTGAGCTTTAGCTGAAACATGGAAAAAAGGGAACTAAACCTATTTCCTAAACTTTATATTTTAAAAATATTTCTACTTGTTTCCTTTGCATCTGTTGTGATAAGTCGCTCTCCAATGTTAGAGTAGAGCAAAGTTTATTGGTCTCTTTTATTATGTAGCACTGAACTACAGAGGAAATTTTATTGCACATTTGCTGCCTTCAATTTCCCTAGATTGTTTAATAATTCTGTGCTTCTGCAACATAAAAGACAGGCCAGAAACCTGAGGCCACACTTTTCAGCGCCAGATCGAACATGACATTACAAACTGACAGCGGTTGACAATTGGGCTTGTTCTTTGAAAGCTATCAGACTGTGTCATGACCGAGATACAGAAAAAAATAGTCTTTGTGAGGCCAAGCTAGTAAAAATGAAGTTCCCATTATTCACTGGCATAGTTTTAATTAGAAGTAGCAATGATTATTAATAAGAACTGTTTGTAAAGATGCAAGAGGGACGTAATTCCTTTGGGAAAAACTCAATGCTGTATACTATGTTCTATTATGCTGCAGAGAAAAGATCTGTGATGCAAAGTCACACGTCAGCTTTCTTTTTGGACTTCCTGGCTTCCCACTTCTGGCCAGGATTGCAGTGCCAAAGAAAAGTTAAACTACAGTGGTCAATATAATCATTTCTCAAGTGGATCTATTCATCCCTCATCAGAAAGAAAAGACAAAATCAGAGAAAAGCATTTTTCTGTGTTTGAATTATATTTAATACCATGGGAGGTATAATGATCCTGAAGCCTTAAAATCTATAATGTTGCCTGCAGTGGTTTTTTTTGTTTGTTTTTTTGTTTTTCACATTTTTTTTTTTTTTTAAGATTTTTATTTATTTATTCATTTATCCCCCCCTTGCTGCTTGTGCTCGCTGGGTCAGCTAACCACGCTGTGCGGGCAGGCTTGCCTTCACCAGGAGGCCCCGGGAACCGAACCTGGGGCCTCCCATATGGTAAACGGGAGCCCCACTGATTGAGCCACAGCCGCTTCCCTCCTGCAGTGTTTTGACAATACTAACTTTAGTCCATAGTACAAATTACAATAAAAGCCTGCATATTCGGTAGTCCATCAACCAGGAGTTTCTCTTTACTAGCAATTTAAAGCTTTGCCAATATGATAAAATTGTTATTTAAGATTATCGCTGGTTGCAAGATACGACTGTGCTTTCTGAAAAAAGGTTAAATTTTGTCAGGCAATTTTAGTGTGTATTGCTTTGAAAACTGGTAATCCACATGTCATAAGTTATATACACTGTAAATATAATATTCTATATTATATTATATTATACATTATTGTCATGTTTATTCTATCATATGCATTATAGTAGGATAAATATATATTATCAATGCATTTACAGTATATATTATTTTTTATTTTATGATATAACATACATGGGTTACCAGTGTTGTACTGAATCGTAATGATTCAATTTATATACTTAATATTTTACTTGTTCTTTCAGCTTTTCTGCCAGCTTCGTCTTTGTTGATGAACAAACTTCTAACCCTGACCTCTCAGCTTCATTGAGGTCTCCTCTTTTCAATAGCCTGATGAGCACTTCTTTGATGTTCCACTATTTCTTCAAGGGTAATTGTAGCTTATTGTGCAGTTCTAATATGAATATGAATATACATGTAATGCATAAATATATTACCTACTATTTATGTAGCACCTATTCTATCCCTGATGTCACTGCATTCTAAGAGCATCATATATATAAATATTGCCTCATTTAATTGGAACAATTAATCTGCTATTTAAATGGCATCATTTGAAAGATGAGGCAGAGAGGCTTTATGACTTGCCAGAGATCACATGGTTAATTAAGCCATAAAGCCAAGACTCAGACTGGATTCTATGAGCAGCCAAAGCCCAATTCTTTCCATTAAACCACAAAACCATGGACC
Source organism: Tolypeutes matacus (assembly GCA_026826555.1). Classification (NCBI taxonomy): domain Eukaryota; kingdom Metazoa; phylum Chordata; class Mammalia; order Cingulata; family Chlamyphoridae; genus Tolypeutes; species Tolypeutes matacus. Next base: position 5,222,239 of record JAKSZT010054400.1, read on the forward strand.
TCACCATACCCACTGCTCTTCCAGTTTCTCTACCAGAAACCCTGTGAATAATAATCAACATTTTCTTCTTCATTCACATATATATATATTAAAGATTTATTTTATTTATTTCTCCCCACCCCCTCATTGTTTGCACTTGCTGTGTCTGTTCATCTTCCTTGTTTATTTAGGAGGCACCAGGAACTGTACCCGGGACCTCTGATGTAGGAGGGAGGCAACTAATCACTTGAGCCACCTCCGTTCCCTGCTTTGTTGTGTCTCTCATTATGTTTTTTTCTTCTTGTGTCTCTTGTTGCATCATCTTGTTGGTTTAGCTTGCCACGCCTGCCCATCACGTCAACTCACTGTCTTGCTTGTCCACTCTAGGAAGCACCGGGAAACTCTGCTCCTCACTGTCGTGTCCCTCATTATATTTTTCTTCTTGGGTCTTTTGTTGCTGCTTTGTGAGCTTGCCACACCTGCCTGTCACGCCAGCTTGCTGTCTTTAGGAGGCACCAGGAACCTCCCGTGTGGTAGGCAGGAGCTCAATCACCTGAGCCACATCTGCTTCCCATTCATATATGTATTTTGTAACCTTTTTCCTTGTCTTAATTTCTGCCTCTATCCCCATCCCCACCATTTCCTTCATTATTCATTGGGTTAGATTACTAAAAGAGCCTTCCAAACTAACTGGTCTCTGCCTCTAAATCCAATTTGCATTTCAATACTAGATACATCTTAAAACACTCTGTTCACCATGTCATTCTTCAGAGCTCCTCTGATTTTACACGATAGTATTTCTCTTTTAAAAAAACCATATTTTTGTTGAGAAATATATTTTACATTGCGACCTAATTACCATTTGTGTGCCCATACATATACGTAACGAAAACGTTTCATAAAGAGAAACCGTTATTAACTGCAATAGACTTTATTTTCAATTCTACTCTATTCCACCTCCTTCATTAAAACAAATATGTTGACTATCACTCACTATACTAATTTCACAACTTTCTAAGGAGTCAAGATCCAAAATTTAAAGGTCACTATCCTGGGACCTACTACTTTAGGACAAAACAATGCTGAGTTGGCTGTCAAGGCCCTGCACTCCCTGCTTCCTTCTCTATTGCTAATCTATTCTAACATGCTTATTTCAGTGGGGCCGGGGGGCGGGGGAGGGAGAGAAGCTGCTGTGTTCACGCCCCCATCAAAGAAGTTCTCCTACCTGCTCTTCCTTGTTGCAATCAGACCCATACTATAGAAAGGCAGCTCAAGACCTACTTATTCACTGTTTCAAATAAAGCTTTTTCAGATTACTCCAGACCTCATTGGCCTCTCACTTCTCTGGAATCTCTTGGAACAAATCCTTTCAACTCGTCATCTGGATTCGATGGGGAGATTTCTGATGACTGTGATTATGACTGATATTTACTTTCTAAACTGGTAGTGTGGTTAAGAAATAGGGTCTAAAGGCAGATGGACTGGGTTCAAGTCATTCTTCCAGTGTTAAAAAGAATGTGGCCTGTGGGCTCATTACTTAAACCCTTGAAACTTCCTATGTCCTCATTTCTAAAACAGATAATAATATCAACCCACTCACTGGGTTCTGGTGAAAAATAAATGAGAAAATGCATGTAATTTGCTTCAAACAATGATAAGTGAAAATAACTGTTTAATCCACTTATTATTATTATTATCGAGATCACTGTGGTTATTAACATGGGGTCGACCACAAAAGAGGCGCTTAGTCATTTTTGTCTGTTCATTTGTAATTTTTTGTGGTATCACTTGACTTTGAGTCAACTAGAAACTTCTCTGCCATTCGCCGGGCTATCCGGTTTTTGTCTTCATCATGTTTCCAAAGGTTGTCCTCTTTCTGCTCAGAAGACAGAAGAAGAGGAAAAATTATAGAAGGAAAAGGATTTTCCTAGACCTTAAAGTGTGCCAAGCACTGCGATAGATTTTACAAATACATTTCTGATGTGATAATGACTTCTGAGATGTAGATGGTATCAATTTATTTTATAGGTAAAGAAACCGTGGATCTATACAAATTAAATAATTCGCTCAAGGCCATACTTTTTGCTGTTACAATAGGCCTTGTCCCCAAAAGGGGATCAAGGAAGAACGGGATGGGAAGGAAACAAAAGTCTTGCTTTTTCCCTCCAGGTTTCAGCATTAATTTGGTCTTTTTATCCTTTCTGACCTTCTTTTGCCTTTTAGGAAATTTTAATCACTGCTATACAGTAAGAAATAGTAGAACGGAATCATTTATAATCAAGTCAGATAAGATTCAAAGAGTGAAGTCTTTGTGTATGACTTTTCGTAACTAAGAGGTAATGATCTTCACATCTTTCAACATTTATTGTGAAATGTTCTTTCTGAGCTATTTATATTAAGCTGTACCATTAAAACGACTTGTTAAATACTTACCCAAAACGAATCTGCCTAGTTAATATCCCAGTAATGAGAACTTTAGGGTATTAGGGGATTGTGGATAAATCATTTACTTACCCATATGAAATTTAGCACATTAAGTATTTGTTTTTCATTTGAACAATTTTAATGATATCTATAAACTCATTGGCTATTGAAATTCATTCAATCATTTCCTTGATGCTTCAGGTTTGTTATTTATTCTAGATCTGTTCTAAAAATGGTAGCCACGAGCCACAGGTGGCTTTTAAAATTTAAATTAATTGAAGTTAAATTAAAACTTCAGTTCCTCAGATCCACCAGTCACATTTCAATAGCCACCACGTGACTAGAGGCTATCATACTGGACAACACAGATAAATTTCCATCATTGCAGAAAAGTGTATCAGATGGTACTAGTCTAGAAAATATTTACTTTGGGGACCTCTCTAGATTGACTCCATTTTGTTATTTGTTTCAGGCTTTGACTCTTCTGCTGAAAGAGGAAGCCACGCCCTCTTCTACTTTCTGAGTTTATGTAGGAATAGTATTGTTATTATTTTAGGAGGCACCAGGGATTGAACCAGGCACCTCACACATGGGAAGCAGGCTTCCCACCAACTCAGCTATACCCACTCCCCAGGAATAGTATTATTAATTTTTCCTGTCTTTAGTAGAATTTGCCAGTGAAGCCATCAGGGACTCTAGTTTCCTTTGTTGGAAAGGGTTTTTTAAAAAAATAAAATATTGAATTGAATTTAGTTAATTGATATAGGGCTATTCAAGTTTTCTATTTACTTTTAGGTCAATTCTGATAAATTTGGTCTTATAATGAATTTGTCCATTTCATTCTGGTTGTCAAATTTATTGGCATTCAGTTGTCCTTAATATTCACTCATTATCTTTTTACATCTATAGGATGTATAGTGATGTGTCCTCTTTTGTTTCTGATATTGGTAAATTGTTTCTTCTCTCTCATTTTATTACTCAGTTCAGGTATAAGTTAATCATTTTTTTGGTAAAGTCTTTGGTTTAATAGATTTACTCTATTTTTCCATTTTCTATTTTTTTATTATTATCTTTTTCCTAGTTATTAGAGGTTTAAATTTGCTCTTTGTGGTTCAATTTCTTAAAGTGGGGAAAATGTAGATATTTGATTTTTAGGTCTTACTTTTAAAAATCATTTTAGAGCCATAAATTTATCGTGAAGCACTGCTTTAAATATTGACATGTTGTATTTTCATTTCATTAATTTCAAAGTATTTTCTAATTTCCCTTTTCTTTTTTGACCCAGGGAATGTTTATGTGTGTGTTTAGTTTCCAAATTATTGAATTTTTTGCTTGTTTTCTTATTCTTGTTGTTTCTTAATTTATTTCCATTATGGTCAGGAAATATACTCTGTATGATTTTAATCTTTTAAAATTATATCAAGATTTGTCTTAGGTCCACATATTATCTATTCCAGAAAGCTTATCATGTATGCATTTGAAAAGAATGTGTAATCCACAGTTGTTGGGTTAGTGTCCTATAAATATCATTTAAGACAAGGTAGTTGTTGCAATGTTCAGATCTTCTACATCCTTTGGTAATTTTTTTGTATAGTAGTTCTTTTAATTGCTGAAAGAGTGGTGTTAAATCTCCAACTTGGTGGAATTGTGTATTTCACCCCTTAACACTGATAATTTTTAATTTTCAGAGGAAAAGGGAATAATGTGTTTTTAAATACTGCTATTGGATGCATACATATTTATGATTATTATGCAGTCATAATGAATTGACTCTTACATCATTTGAAAATGCTTCTTTGTCTGGTAATGCTCATTCCTGAAGTTATTTTATCTGATATTAATCTAGCCCCTCTACCTTTTTTTTTTCTTTTCATATTTGCATGAGAAATTTTTCCATCTATTTACTTTAAACCCATGTCTTTAAATTTGGAGTAACTGCATACCTTGCAGATATCTCTTGTATTTAAAGTATACCACTATGTAGACAGCAAATAGTTACATCTCTCTTTTCTTTTATTTCATTTTGGCAATCCCTTCCTTTTAATTGGAGTGTTAATTCTAATAGCATTCGGTGTAATTATTTATATCGCTGGGTTTGGGTTTACCATTTTATTTTTTGTTTTCTATTTGTCAGTTTGTTTTTCCTTTCTTGCCAATTTTGGTCATTTGAATATATATATTTTTTAAATTCTGTGTGTGTTGCTGCAGGGCAGTGGTTTTTTGCTCTCTGAGGGACATTTAACAACATGTGTGGATATGTCTGGTTGTTACAGCTTGTTGCTACTGATGGGAGAGGCTGTTAAACATCCTACAACGCTCAGAACAACAAAGAATTATCTGGCCCAAAAATGTCAATCGTGCCAAAGTTGTGATGTCCTGCTCTAGGGATGATAACATAAATTATTAAATGTCCAGTCATCTCAGTTAATATTGTACTGTCTCACAAATTAGAAGTCTTGTGTGGGTCCATATCCCTCTCCCTTTCATTTATTCTATAGATGGTACATGTATTACATCTTTGTAGGCCATAAATACAATGTTATAATTTTTCCTTTTAAACAGCTATATGTATTATAAAGAAATCAAAAGTTAAAAAAAGTAAAAAAAAGAAAAAAGTCTTTCATATTTACTGTTTCCAATGTTCATCATTCCTTTGTGAAGATCCACTGTCCTCTGGAATAATTTCCCTTTAGCCTGCAGAACTTCAAATTTTCTTGCAGTGTATGTTTACTGATGAGGAATAATGGTACCTTATTTATTATTATTTTTTTTAATCAAAAAACATCTTTAATTTGCCCTGATTCTTTAAGGATAGTTTTGCTGGATATTGAATGCTTGGTCAATAGTTTGCTTTTATTTTCCTTTCAGCACTATAAAGATGTTTTTCCACACATTTCTGCCTCCATTGTTTCTGAAGAAAAATCATTTGCTAATCAAATCATTTCTTTTGCATGTAATGCATAATTTTTCTCTTGTTTACAAGATTTTCTCTTTACCTTTGACTTTTAACAGTTTATGCTGCTGTGACCTTTTTGTTTATCCTGCTTTGTGTTTGATGTATCTTGAATCTATATTTATGTCTTCCGTCAAATTTGGGAAAATTTTGGCTAGTTCTTCAAGTATTTCTTTTTCTGCTCTATTGAGTCTCTCTTCTCTTTCTGTTCATGTAAGTTAAACCTTTTAATATTATCTAACAGGCCTCAGAAGCTCTGTTCATTGTTATTTCAATCTCCTTTTCTCTGTGATCATCACATTAAATTACTCTTGATTTATCACTTACTCTTTCCTCTGTAACTTCCACTTGACCATTAGTCCATCATATAAATATTTTAATTTTAGATATTGTATTTTTCAGTTGTAGAATTTCCATTGATTATTATTTCTATTTTTCTGCAGAGATTTCCTATGTCTTTATTCACTGTGAGCAAATTATATTTACTCACAGTATGGATGGCTGTGATAGAAATATTGTCTTTTATTTCTAATCTCTGTGCCATCTTGGTGTTGCTGCCAGTTAATATTCTTTTCTCATGGGAATACATTCCAATGTCCTGATTATCTGCATGCCATGTAATTTTGGATTGTATCCTGGGCATTATGACTATTAACCTGTAAAGATTTTAGGTATTGGTAATTTTTTTCCCTATGAATATTGTTCCTTTTGTTTTAGCATACCAGTTGTCCTGCCCCAATTCAGAACTGGCAAGTTTGGTTTTTGGATGACAGCTCTGGTCCCAATTCAGATAGTTGCTCTTTAGGTGCGATGCTCTGAATCTGTCCCATGTATGTGTGAATAAGGGATAACCCCGATATGTGGGGAGACAGAAGGTGAGACTCTTGCTTCTGGCTCTTTCCCTTCTGGGACTCTCCTTCTCCCTGGTGGCCAAGGTTTCCCCAGATTCAGTTTTCTGGTTCTCTGGCCAGAAGGACTTTGGATTCCTTTACCAGCCCTGCATGCTACGCCTGAATATTAAAAGTCATGGAAGAGGCATCCCTCACCATCATGCAAAGGCTCTGCCTACTTGTTTGCTCTCCAGTGCCTTCAAGTGGCTGCTTTGAGTATTACAGCCAGAACTGATAGTTGTTTTTTGGCACGAGTGTCAGTTGATAAGAGAATACTTAGTTATTTCATGAAGAAAAGTCTCCTTTCCTTTTCCTCTGATGCCTAGTTTCAGTTTCAGGAGGCCCTAACTTTGGGGGTTACTATTAGTTGGTCAATAAAAGAACTCCTTTCTTACAGTCAGCTAACAAGACATGTCCTTAGTATTTTCAAAGGCTATTTGGTTCTTTACAGTTATTTTCATGCTCTTGGTGTTTTGTTTTGTTTTTAAAACAAATACCTTTCCTAGAGGGTTGAGGGTTCTGGATATGTTTTTCTGCATTTTATTCCATGTTTTAAGATACAAGTAGTCAAGAGGATTTGGTGATCTAAAAGATCTTGTGCTTCAGTGATGGGATTAAAAAAATAATGGTAGCTTTAAGGAAGTCTATTTCCATCTTAACATGGAAACAGTAACTTGATTTGAAACCAAGAGATGGGGTCCCCAGGTCCAGCACTTACCATGTCTGAGCCTCGGTTTTCTCATCACTAAAAAGATCCAATTCAAGTCCAAGCCTGTGGCAAGCTTTCGGCCACGTAGGAAAAATCTCTAAAGTCTGATACGTCTGATTATAAGTATTACAATGTTCAATAACAGCCACACTTTCTCAGTTTAAAGCAGTATTGAAAGACAGGGAACAGCACTAGCATAGCCAGTGTTCTAGTCACTCTTTCAAAAAATAAACACAAACTATTTTCAAAGGGCCCCACAGCTCGCTCCTGACAGTGCAGGTTATCCCACACATTCACAATTATTATTGCACAAATGTTTCGTTATTACTGGCAAAGTTATAATAACCCTTTTATGATCCTTTAGCACTTCTATTCCAGAATTCTGCTATTATCATGAATCCTGTAGATAATTATGTCTTGGCAATAACTTCAGACTGAATCTATTTGAAGGGAGCGTGCTGCATAAAGAGGAGGAAAATCCTTTAAAAGTCAAGAGGTTCAGCACTGTAGGGATTAAGGGCTCTTGCAAATTGATTTCAATGAGTTTATTGATTGTGACCACAATAGCTGACCACACCCATCTCTGGTCACTTATGAGCATTCAAAGTAAGGACACTGGCATTAAAATATGAATGTGGGAGCCTAGCTCGCCCCTCCCTGAAGGAAGACCCCACACCATGCTGTAGGAAGTTCACTCCTTTCAAGGATTTCACTGTCATCCATCCTTCCCATGCTCTAGGGTCCACTCTCAGTATTCCGCATCCGCTTCTGCCAGGTGAGAATGGCTCTCCAAATAAAAAGCAGGTGAAACATAGCACAGAGCAGCGCTGCCCAATAGAAATGAAATGTGAGTCACATATAAAATTTTAAATTTTCTAGAAGCCATATTTTAAAAATTCTTTTATTAAGAATAAAAGACAAAATCAATTTTACTAAAATTTTAATCAATATACAAAATATTATCATTTTAACATGTAATCAATATTAAAACATATTAATGGATGAATTAATTGCCCCACATCCTCACCAGCACTGATTTTCTGTGCTTTCTTTCTTTTTTTTTTTTTTTTAATTAAAGTCATCCTAGTGAGGGGGAAGTAGGATCTCATTGTGGTTTTGATTTGCATTTACTTAACGGCTAATAATGTTGAATCTATTTTTATATGCTCATTGGCCATTCGTACATCATCTTTGGAGAAATGTCTATTTAAGTCCTTTGCCCATTTTTAATTGGATTTTCTTTTTGTTGTTTGAGTTGTAATAATTCTTACATTGCTGGATATTAAACCATTATCAGACATGTGATTTGCAAATATTTTCTCCCTGAGGATTATCGTTTCATATTCATGAAAATGTCCTTTGATGTATACAAGTTTTTAATTTTTATGAATTCCAATTTATCTTGGTGAGTTGGTACATTGCGAATGCACCAAAGGCCACTGAAACGTACACTTCAAAGCAGCTAATTTATGTTACGTGAATTTTGCCTCATGAAGATATTATGAATTTTCCATTTCGTTTATTGTACTAAATATTCAAATTATGACGTGTGTTTATACTTAGCAGCACATCTTCATTTGTACTAGGTACATTTCAAGGGCTTGACAGCCATATGGGGTAGTGGCTACCATTTCAACACACAGGTATAACCCGTAGTACACAACTCTGTACTCTTGTGATATAGTTGTTTTTTGTTTTCATCTGGAAATTGCACAAACTCAGGTTCAAGGTAACCATATTCATTGTTATGTTCCACATGCTTAAAAAAATGGTAGAATTTTAGACCTAGGACGTGGCTTTCCTTTTTATTTTCTGTGGGAAACAATATCAGTACAATACTGCCTCATAGAACAATCTGCCCGTCGTGCCTTCAGGCTATTTGGCACACCCTTCCTTCAACTCACGGCAGAGTCCATAGACCATGATTGAGTAAGGAGATACTTTGGTCACAGCTTCAAAAATATAGGATCACTTTTCCTGGGCATTGAAAGATTACTACCGGAACAGAACTAGAGGAAACCTCAAGTTATGATCAGGGTACTATCCTCTTACTGCACAAAAATAATCCCTGGAGAGAGAAATGATTGACCTGAGCTCATACAGCTAGTTGGCAACACAGCCAGGCTGGTAATTCTCATTTATAGTTTTCTAGTACTACGAATTTTCCATTACCGTATGCTGAATTAAACCACACACAAGCCTACCATATATACATATATATTTCTGTTGCAAAGCATTTATTTTCCTATATTTTTCCTGGGTTCTTAGTAATGCACGTCTTAGGCTTCAGAATACAAAAGATTTCTAGAATATCAGAAATGTCAGCTAGTTCTGACCCAGGGAAATGAGGACTGCATAGTAGCACAGCTGAAATATACAACATTGGAATGGGGAAAAACAAAACACAAAAACCTCTGGTCCTAGCTCTGGTAAAAACTAGCTGTGTGACCTTGAGCAAATCTCTTAACCTCTCCATGACCCACTCTCTTTATCTGCAAAATGACTGGCAGTGGGAGGATTAGATTATTTCTAAGGTCCCTGCCAGGTCTAAGATACTTATTCTAATTCCTACTGGACAAATGATTATATAATAATAACCTTTATAAGTCAGCCTTCTACTTAGAAAAAAAAAGTTGTCTCCTGTTCCTTTTATGGATGCTTCTAAGGACTGGTCAAATAATACTGAACGTTTTGTAAACTACCAAAATAGTTTTTTTCTGTGAGTAAGCATTCTATCCTATTAAGCATTATACAAAGCAGTAACATGGTTAAAATTAAACTGTCCTTCAGAAATTTTCCTCTTAATAAATAAAAATGGGAAACTGATGATGGAACAGTATTGCGTGGATAGAAATTTTTGTACATTTTGAACTGAAAGCTAGTGGTTCATGTTGGGAATTATAGTTTAAAGTGTCTAAACACTGCTATTCCTACTGTTAATTAATTCAATAGATATGTATATAGCATCCTCTCTGTACTAAGTATTGTACAATGCAGAGCTGAATTGATATAATATTTGTTCTCATGGAGCCTAATGGATGGATCTCAGGAAAATAATTAAATTAATGCTCCTTTTAGGATTGAGTATATAATACAACTACATCATCTCTCCAGTATTTAAAGTTGATCTCAAAAAAAAAAAAAAAAAAAAAAAAAAAATTTTTTAATTATTTTATAAAAAAAAAAAAAAAAAAACAAACATTTTTTAAATTTTTAAAAAAAAAAAAAAAAAAAAAAAAAAAAAAAAGTTCTACGAAAATATAGGACTTAATTCATTAAGAAGGAAGAAGTGGGTATATTGGATCTGAAGAGAATCCTGAAAACACAACCCCCTGGAAATACAGAAGGTTCTTGTATACTGAAGTGGTTCCTTGAAACTCCACCAGTGATGCCAGAATGAAACCGAGCCCTCATTCCCAGCAATTAGCAACATGGAAAACTTTTGAAAAGGAGGGATGCACTGCAAATTCTGCTTACCGGCGCTCAATCGAAATGTCTCTAGGGAATTAATGTTTTGCATTAGGATTCTTTCCTTTTATATTTATATATTTTGCCTTATAAAAAACCTGGACATCCTTAATTTTTAATTAGGAGTCCTCAGAGTTTAGTATAAAATTAATAATTGCCAAATATCCTTTCTGGTTTTTTTTTTTGTTCAAAACAAATAGAAACACATAATTCCATAGAATAATTTTCCAGTGTGGAAGTGTACAGAGATTTCTTTAATTCGATCTCAAAAATTACAAATTCTGTTATGCTTTTCATTCCGAAAATACAATAAAATGAAACACACCATTGGCCAAACATGGAAAACGTCAGTATTCCTCATTCTTACAACCAGAGATCTAAACCAAAGTGCTGTTTGTGATATGGATTTTGAGTGCTCCAGACATGGACAAAAGATGAAATAAAGATTCTCTTAGAACAGAACGAGGACAAACACATAATCCCTACACAGTAGCTCAAGAACGGGAAAACACTGCAAACCCAATGTCATCTGCCCCAAATCTATCGAGGGTCTTTTGTAAGATTGATGTCTACCTCTGAAAACGAGAGGGGTAGGCAGAGTCTAAAGTCAGAATATCAGACACATTTGAAAAGAAAGCAGAGAGAGAAAGCTCACTTTTACAAGGCACTAGCTAAATGCCAATTTTTATGTACTGAGTTTTTTCAAAATAGTCAGTGACACCTAATAAATGGCAGGGAACGCAAAAAGACTCGCTCCCATGCCGTTGCACTCACTCACCTTGGGGTCACAGCCACTTGTAGCCCCTGCAGCAACAGGGGGAACATACCAAGGCAGACCAGATAGCATGCAACCACCGCCCGTCCCAGCTCAACATGTCTCTGTCGTTAATAGATTTCAGTCATTGAGGGGGGAAGCGGTCCTTAAAAGTATCCAAGTAACATTTTACCGGCTGCGTAGGGAACTACAGGACATTTTCTTATTATTATTAAGGAAAAATATAAAGATGAGTCAAATATCGAGTTCAACTGAAGTTTCCTGAACAATTTTCATTTAACACGCCTCTCAATGGTTTGTTGGAACCAAGAACATGTCTTGCTCCTGAAATAAGATCTTTTAAATTAAATTACCATGAAAGAAAATTGATCATTCTTTTGTACCAAATGCTTCCTATATAAGGGTTTTTTTTGTTACTTTAAAAAAATTTGTTTTCTTACCTGCATCTCTATACTGCACTCTGTCTAAATAAAAGTGTAGAATTAGCTGGTTCTGATCTCAAAGTCACAATAATGGCTGTATTTTCTCAGTTACTAATTCCATAACTGTAAGGCCAGGACCCTTCATCTTTAGGCGATAGTCTGATTCCTGAGATAGAGTAACTGATGAATTTCATCATCAATTTGTGCGTAGAATTAAGAATGCAGAAAAATTCCAAGTGGTTTCTGTCTGTGGCTTACCAGGACATACTGATAGGCAATGCTATGCCTCTGACTGTTTTCCCAAATATTTAAAGAGCAATAGAATGCACCTATCACTCTACAACTTGGAGTGATCAGAGGAGAAAAGCAAGAAAAGCGGTTGAGTAGGTGCTTTGCTTGGCGAATTCTGGGTACTCACAATTTTCCTTTGGAAACCTAGGCCACATTCGCTGGCCAAACAAGGCTGTAAGGCAGGGTTTCTTAACAGGGAGTCAATGAGCTTGAATTGAAATTCAAAACCACATTATTCTTGTGGGCACATGTTGGTGCAGGTGTGATGTGTTTATTAAATAAAACACAGTACAGTGTGGACTTAGGAAGGGGTCCGTGGCACAAAACAGGTTAAGAAGCCCTGCTTTAAGGAGAACATGATTACCAAAGGAAGGCTTGAGAAGGGGGCAGAAGTTAGCCAGGCAATCGCGGACAACAAGTGCTCGTAAAAATAAAATCATCTGACACAAAATCTGCTTAAGACTGAAGAATGCTTGTGGACATGCGTTGCTCCGAACCATTTAATCAGGATAAATTTTCTGGAGGGGATAAGCCTTGAGCATAATTTTCAGAAAAAGAAATTGTAGCTTTCGGTAGAAGAGCAGGTCTTTGTGTTACACTATCTTTGGACTTACACTAAACGGACAAAGAAAAAAAAAAAAACACAAACACACGGAAGCTTTAGGACAGTCCTAGAAGAAAATGTGCTGGAAAACCACCTGGGCCAATTAAAAACAAGAGAGAGGTAAGACAGCGCACAATTCTTTGAAATATATCGGATCCCTCGACTTGATTTTTGGGTTTCTGTATCTGCCCTCCTCTTGGCTTCAGGAATTCTGAATATCTAACTCCCCCAAATAAATGATCCAGTTGACTCCTCATTAAGGCTAGTTACCCACAACCCGCTGCCAACATCGCAAGGTCTAAGGCCAGATCACACACTTCCTCTGCTGCAGAAAAACTCAGATAATGAAAGAAATGGAAGCAGCAGCACCAGCAGTCAATTTTTATTGAACACTTACAAAGTGCTAGAAGTGTTTTATGTTCATGTTCTTATTTCACCTGCACAACCTCGGTGAGATAGGTACTGTCACTATTTTACTAATGAGGAAGTTCCAGCTGAGGGAAGATAATTAAAGTTCCCCAAGTCATATAGCTGGTAGGTGCCAGGAGTGAGATTGCCAAATAGGCTTGCCCGATGCCCAGGCCTGATGGTGACTGCCTCCAACTCACATCTACCAATGCCACCATTTACTGCTGTATAATAATGGGGAAAAGGAAGGAGGAGGCTAGAGAGGGACAAGAGAAAGGATGAAAAAGGGTACTGAAGACATCAAATACTACAAGTTAGTTACTACCTAATGCAGAAGGGACTGGGGAGATGGGCAAAAAGAAAGATCTGACTTAAGAGTGTTGAAATAACGTAGCAGTTAAATTGATTAAAAGAATACGCAAACAGTGACCTGGTGCAGTGGCAATGCTTCAGGAGTTACCATTTTTGCACAAATTTTGTTTCAAATTTTGTGCCAGTTCTTCAAAGTACTTGCGCTTGCTCCTTGCCCCCAAGGTAACCAGCATTAACGGGGACTTTTAAAAATAAAATTTCCCATTCCTTTTTATATCTTGAACAATATAACAGCATTACATTTTAAGAAAGAACATCAATCCTTGCTTTCATCTTTGAGCTTTAAACTGTCCATCTGTGTCATTACTAAAGGAATAAAATTTGGTTGATCAGCAATGAGTTCTCATTCCAGATAAAACCAACCTGCCCCTTTCTCGTAAATTTTTATTGAATTCTTTGAAATCTTCCTCCTTTTTAATATCTTGATCTTCTTCAGTTTATATATTGTATTTAAAACACATCCTTGGGGGGCGGATGTGGCTCAAATGGTTGGGCGTCCGTCTGCCATATGGAGGGACCTGGGTTCGATCCCCGGGACCTCCGGGTAAAATAAAAAATATATATATATAGAAGGCGCTTGGGCTGCCAGGCTCTGTGTGCCGGTGAGCCGCCAGGCCCTGGGAGCCATGCAGCAGGATGATGATGTAACAGGAGAGAGACAAGACAAGATGCTCTGAAAGCTCCAAAAACCAGGAACCTAGGTGGCACAGGTGGCAGAACACCTCTCTCCTACATCAGAGGTCTCCAGGATCGAATCCTGGTGAAGACTGGAGGAGGAGGATGAGAAGAGATGGCAGGAAGCAGACACAGAGAATTGCCCAGCGAATGGACACAAAACAGCAAATGGGGAAGGGAGGGTGGTTAAAATGGATAAAATAAATCTTTAAAAAAAATAAAAAAATAAAAATAAATAAACACATCCTTAAAATATGGTAAGTAATGATTACTAGCAACTACAGCCCAGGGCGCAACACTGGCTGGTGCCTGTTCATGTAAATAAAGTTTTATTGGCACACAGTCACAATAAGTTTTTACATAAGCATTTTCAATGGTTGCTTTCAAGCTATAGCAGTAGAGTAAGTATTTGCAACACTTTACATACTGCAAAACCTAAAGTATTTACTATCAGGCCTGCTCTAGCCATTAATTCACTCATTCATACATTCATTAATCAACTACTGTTTGTTAGCATCTTCCATGTGCCTGGCACATCCATGAGAAAGGGTAGCTCAATCGTGAAGAAACAGGCTAGCAAATAAGCCTGGAAGCTGTCTGCATACAGGAGTCAGAGAGGGTTTATCTTCAATTTGTTACAGAGCAGTGATCAAGGGGGTGAAAGCAAGATTAGCCCAGTTTAGTAAGCTTGGGAAACTCAGGGGTGCCCACACAAGGGGGCAACCTAAGCCAAATTTGAAGGAGTCGGTGAAAAAGAAAGGAAAGGAGGAAACAATGCAAAAAATATGAAGGGTGACTCATGTGGTTCCAGGTTCTGTACAGCTTGGGCACTTAAAGAAGATATTTGAAATAGTATTAGCTGTTTAAGTAATGATGTTGAAAATCTCTGGGTTACAATATGCTTTCATGACTCTACAAAAGGCACGTTCTGGTTTATTATTAAATGTTCAATGCTATAAAATTGTTGAGATGGTTCGGAAGAGATGTGGCTTGTTTATGGGATTAGGAGAGCCACATCTGTAAACACCTAAGGTCCTATTGCCAACTCTGCCCCCAAGTTCTAAGGATTACATAGCAGAATCACATTAGGTGGAACATAGTAGACAGTGGGGTAAATATTTAACCCAAGTTCTAACTGGGATTGATGCCTCACAACAACCAACTGCTACTTTCCCTTCATTGTTTACCCAACAAAACTCCCCAAAGCTCATTGGCCCAGGTTGAACCTTACAACCAGAGAAGGCAGTCTCATGTGTGAGCACAGAGTAAATACCTAATGAATAAAAGATCGAAGCAATGATTGAATGTGACTGCTCCTTTGGCTTTTTGATCAATGGCAGTAGATAAAATTAGTACTACAGACACATAGTCTATAAGTGAATATCTAGGAATTCAGTTTAACTGTAGGAAAGGCAGCATAAAAGACATTTTAAAATAGGCACATTTTGTTTTTAACCCACCTAACACTTACCTCTCTAGTAATGGATGAAAGCCACAACAATGAAAAATCCTTAACAACCGAAAGAACCAAATAAGATTGATACTAAACAATTTCAGTGTGGTCAATTTAGTATTAATGAAACAATAAACATTCCATTTGATTGGATATATGGACACAGGCTGTACTTAACATATAAATTAGGCATCTGTCTATTATAGAATGTTAATGAAATTAGACTATTTTTCCCCTTACATATGTAATTTTAAAGTGACATTTTCTTTCTAGATTTTTTAATGTAGATACTTAAATGGTCATCCATTAACCTATGTAAAGTACCATAGAAGAAAAGTGAAAATATTCATCTACTCAAAAAATCAATGAAATTGCTTCATTTTGGAAGGAGCAGCAGCCTAAGGTAGTATTTTATTCAACAAATATAAATTGGCATTTTATTCAGTTAAGAAAAATTGGTAGTATGATTAGAATCATTTGATGGTAAATGCTTTTTGGAGACTCCCTAAAGCTGGCGAGGGTATGAGCTATGGATTACAACAGTAGAATACAGGCTCTATTTAGCTTGATAAGCTTTGTTTAGATGCTGGGATGTAAACAGCTGCTGGGTTTAACAAAGAAGAAGAAGAAGAAAAGGAGGAAGGAGGAGGAGAAGGAAGGGGGAAGGGGTGGGGGCAACAGGAGGAGAAAGAGAAGATGATTAATGATTTCTTCCCTCTGACACCATTAAAGAATTTTTTGTTTTGACTGTGGTTTCTGATGTAAATGGAAATCAGTTTCTGAAAACATGGATATCTATATTTAGTAGTTCTGAATATTTTTGAAAACCTTAAATGCAAACACAAATCCCCACCCAAATTTTCTCTTGCCTTTTTTTCATGTGGCCCAGAAACCCAATGTTACAAGTTTATAAGAATCTACATTATGCCTCTCCCTTACGTAGCCAAGCTTGTTGTTTACTTACAGTATCACAGCATGTTCTGACAAAAATTAATTTCAAATCAAAAAGGCAGGATAATGACTACTTTTAGCAGTGAAAGCTAACGAGGGATACTGTGGTTTAAGCACTGATAGTTATAATCAGGAACAACAAAAAAGCCCAAGGATTCTTGAAGATACATTGCCTTTAGCTTTCTCCTGATGGACGTTCAGATCACCTTAGAAAGATCTATTAAAAGTCCACCTCCAGAAAAGAAAAAAAATATACACATACATTTAGATACAGTAGAAGAAAAAAAACATGGGTCACCTTATAAAATTGCTGATGGGAGCTCTCTACATGCAGTGTCTATATCAGCAACAAGGAAAAACAGTCACCAGATAAATTCTGCAGACATACTTTCTGCTGGAGAAACACCTATGTCTTTCTGTACCTTGGGAAGCAAAGGGGGTAGAGCAGGAGCAGTTAAGTTTCATCCCTGAGCATAAACATTAGGCTGGTTTTGAAAAGAGAGCCAAGCCCAAAATAGCTCAGAAAAAAATCTATTTTGCAAAAAAAAAAGGGTATATATTTTTTCCCGTCTAAATCTGGAATCCTATCTTATTTTAAACAAGTCAGAGATTGCAAGCTTCAATCTGTTTGGATAGAATAGAATTTACATAAATGTTTTGTTCAAGCCCCAAAGGGAAAGACAGTTTAAATATACAGAGCATGGAAGATGCATGCTCCACTTCAAAACAGCTTAGTGCACAGAAGAGGAAAAAAATCATCTAACCTTCTGTTAGTCATTCCCAGCAGTCTTTAAGCTTAAATATCTTGGCGATTTGCAACATCATTTCAATGACCCAAACAGTCAGAGATTAACCAAAATTTCCTAACTCTTCTGTCCTCCTTCCCCCGTGCCTCCTAGAGCAGGGAACCAGAAGGTCAAAGCACAAATGCATACGAAATCTGTATTTTGCACCCTTTCTCTGCACTTGAGAAAGAAAAACGAGGCAGATAAGTCTGTATAATACTAAACCAGATCTCTTTAATTCCAGTCAGCTTTTATCATCCAGTGGCTGAGTCTGTTGTGTGGAAAAATTCATGCTAATTCCCCCTAGCAACAGTCTCAGCCTATCGGGAGACACTCTGCTGCCTGCAGCTGCCAGCCGAAGAGAATAACTCTAAGTAGGTCAGGCCTGTATTTCTAAAAATGCTACGGTCTAGTAACCCCACTGTCCCGTCTGTCTGCCCTGCCCCATAATAACCTCAATTGCTTGGTGACACAATGACATACTACCCTGTCTGAGTGCAATCACATCATGCCGCATTCTTCTGCGGCCGCTCAAGCTGCTGAGGAAGGAGCCTCCCTCCCAGGGGCAGCACGAATCAAGCGGCCATTCACGTCCACCCACGCTTCACCCTAGAAATGGGTGCTGCATTAACGACCAGCCGTTTGAACTACCGCAAGCAAAATAACGTCTTCCACCCTGTTGGGTGCACAGAGTACGCTGTTCTCATCTGGCAGGTTATATTATGTTACATGTGATTCAAATGATATTACATGTGATTCAAAAAGCTAGTGATTTCCTCTACGCGGCTGTCTCTGCCTCCAGTTGTCCCCAGTCCACGTTAAAAAGGAAAATGCAGAAACGTGCAGCGCAATACCTGCGCGCATATTACCCAGTACGCCAGATGCACAAGGCTGAACTAAAATCGACTCTCTTCGGGCACCGAAACAAAGCGGGCCGGGAGTGATTGTGCAGCGTGACCACAAACACAAACACAAACACAAAAGGCGGGCTGTGGAGGAGCCCTGAAAACAAATAAGAGTAAACATGCTGGACCTGCCGACCAATCAGCTCCTCCCGCCACCTCTTTGTGGAGGATGTAGCCACACCAAAATCTCTCAGCACAGGAGACCCGGAGGGATGGGAACCTGGCCTTGAAATCTCACAAACCGTGGTCCCTGACTTCCCAAAGGATTACCAAGAAACTGCTGTTTGGTTCCAGGGCCATGAGAGCTCCTTCAAGGTTTAAATGAGGGCTAGCAGCAAAAGTCAACACCCCACCGTCGATTGTGAATCTAAAATGGGGATCTGGGAATTTAATTCACCATGTTTATCTGAATGCAACTAAAGACTCCCTTCTGTTTAAACGTGCAAAGGCAAACCACCAAAATTATGTGTGAATGCAGAGATTGAAGCCTGGCAGTGCAATCTGTGCCAAAGCGGGGAAATATCTTCCACTGGCAGGGCTGGCATGGATATTTTTCTTGCAGGGCTAATCTGCATTTTTAAGGGGTTCTCAGTTTCAGTTAATGAACATTTCCCCCCTGACAAATTGATCATTCAGCCTTCAATTATGCAGAATCCAGCAAGTCTTAAAAGTGTAATCCATCAGTATTTGATTTACGAACCTAGAAAATGCCTTAATCCGTTTGCCCTTGTTTGAACCGGGTTTGATAACTTAGTTATGACTATCTTCTTGACTTTGTGGCACGCACCACATAGTTATTCTTGGAGAGAGACAGTCACTGACGCAATCATGAACTGCTAATTACAAGCTGCTGACATTCTGCTTGTCTCTGCAGCTTTGAAGTTCTAAGTCTGTTTTTCTCTCATGTACTTGCTCCAGTTCATTCTCTTTCCCTCCCCCGACGGCCCGGACTCCCTCTTTCCTTTATTTATTTATTGTTTTGCACTCGTAAGCCTTTCTGGATTCGCTCTAGGACTATCTGGAGCAGGGGGTACGAGTGTGCAGCCTCGCTGGCTCGCATTCTTCCCACCCCCTTCCTACTGCTCGTGCACACAGCTCTACAGTTTGGAAGTACAGTAATAAGATCCCCGGCCCCGCCCGCAGGAATGCCTCAACAGCTGGCCAGACATAAGCCAACACACAGAGCCGCCTTTGTGGAATGAGTAACAAAGAGTGCAAGGGCCACCCTGGCTCCCAGAAGAGCTCCCCAGGACAACTGGGAAAGCTCCCCGCAGCCCACTGGAGCCGACTCCACCTAGCTGGGTTTGGGGCGCCACAACAAAGCCCAAGGAGCTCCCCCGCCCTCAGCAGAGGGTCCGTGCAAGGTCCCGCCCCTAAGAGAGCTTTCTGCCCGCTTTCCCCATCATGACACAGCCACACTCTGCCGAAAGGCGCGTGCCCTTTGGATCACATCACCGACTCCAAATCACCAACCAGCACCCGCATCTGTCTCTAACCATCCAGCAGCGAGCCTGTAGGACGAGCCCTCCTCCCGAGAAAAGGATGCCTCTTTTTAATTAGACGCTTATTCTGGAATTCCAAAAAGAAAACCTAACTAGAACACTGTACTCATCTCCACTGAGCATTTAGCATCTGAAGCCTGTGGTAGCCAGCTGGTCTCAAAGTCATCTGGGATACGTTTATTTTGATTAAATTGATCAGATTTCTATTTACATGATAGACTTTTTCACCATACTGAATACAGCTGTGTTTATGGGGACTGGTAGACGAAGAAGAAAACAAAACCCCACAATCAGTCCCAGCAAGGCACAGAGGACTCAGAACTTCAAGGAGTTAAAGCTGAGGGGCTTGCTTTCGGATTAAAAGGAAAATTCTGCACGCAGCTGCTCTGGCCAAGCTCTCTCGCTAGTCAGGAAATGGGTGTTGAGCTGGAGCTGAAAACACAAGCTGTAATCAAGCCCGATCCAGCAAAGTGACAGACTTCCTGTGTAAAGTGGGCAGAAATCTCTTCCCCCCCCCTGTCCGTACATGCATGCACATGCATTTAAATCCATGCTGCCAGACTGCTGTTTTCTCTGGAGACACTGGTCCAGCCACCTAGCCCATCAGTTTCTTCCTTGACAGCACGGCAGACATCCACACTACAATTTACAGTTCCTCCATCCACGGACTGGGTTATAAATGATGCCATCCTCCCTAGAACGAGAACGCGGAGCGCAGACCAACAGCATTCGGCGTCTCCTCTCTTTCCATGCGCTCGCTCACTCTGCCTTTCTCCAACTCTGCCTCGTCAAGCAGATCCATCAGATACCTGGTTTGTCCACCTTCAACTCCACTCTCAGGTAAAGCGCCTGCACGTCTCGACATGGGTCTTCCCCCAGCCTCAGCCCTGGGAGACGCCTGAGCTGGGTGCGCACGGCGGGCTTGCAGCTGCCCTCGCCCTGCGGCGCATCCGCTGGCACTGCGTGGACAGGATTCCCAACTTGCCCTTCCCGGGTCCTCTGCTTTCTCTCTCTCCGTCCCACCCCAGGTCTTCTGCAGCTTCACCCCCGTCCTCCACGTCTCCTCATCCAGCGGCCAGAGCTCCACGAGCAGGTCCTTCCACCGCACTGCGCAGACGGACGATTCCGGTTTCGGGGGCGCCCTGGCGAAGCAGGCGGGCTGGTGGCAGGAGCGACCCAGGAGCCGTGCAGGTAACCAGGGGAAGCTTGGCGTGCCCACAGCGACGCAGCCCTGGAGCTGCCAGGAAAGACAGGCTGCTTCAGGAAACACACACACACACAACCCAAAACAGTGCAGCTTGGCGCCTGCAGGGGTAGGGGGAAAAAAAAAAAAAAAAAGACACAAACCATAAAAAAGCAAGAGTTAAAATCAAATTTCAAAAAAAAAAAAAAGAGGAATACATAGATCAGAGTACTTCGTGCGACTTTTATTGCTGACGTTTCTTGGCTTATTGGCCTCCCGCCCCCTCCAAAATCTCTTCTGTCCCCGAACGCTACTGTCCATGAGCACCGAGTCACAAAGGCTCTTGCTCCAAAGTGCTGCAAACCCAGCCATCACATGAGAAACCACATGACGAGCTGGAGTCGGCTGCTGATGTGGTCAACTATTTCCCCAGGCAGGGGGGAGAAGGAGGGAGACAAATCTCCAGTGAGACCTGCCCCTCTCACGCGGCCAGGAGGAAATTTCCTTAAGAGAACAAAAACGCATCCCTGAAGACATGCTTGCGAATGCACATATGCTTTACATGGACACACTTACACAGACTGCGAGAGGCCTGGGTCCTTCACCACCCCGAAGATGCTGTACCACAGACACTAGCTGGATGGCAGCAATATTATTTCTAGTTTGTATTAGGCGAAGCTGATTCCACTTAAGTGGATTCCTGAAAAGCACACACCATGTCTTCATAGCATGATCAGGCTTGGAAATCCAGTTCTATTATCTCTCCCTGCAATCTGTATCTGAACCTGCATTCTGAATAATTTATTTTTAGACTAATAAGATGCTTGCCAAGACCGCTCCCTTTCTCCTGGGCGAGCAGAGCAGGATTCACCCAAGTGGGAAAAGCATGTCCCTTTGTAGGAAGAAGAGAGGAGGTGGTTTTCATTGTTTAAAAAAAAAAAAAAATGCAATTTCTTATTTAAAGGCATACAAACGCATAACAATAAAGTTCTCCCGCAAGGAATCATTAAAAACAAGAAAATGGTTGTGCGTCATTGACTTGACGTGCCTCTTCTTTGCAGCTTGGCATCTCGCGCTGGCATATTGTGGCGTTATTTTTCTAAACACTGTCCCGGGCTGCGGCTAGAGCCCTCCAGCCATCCGGATAGTGTTACCTTTCAGCAGGACAAGAACAAACAATCGCTTTGCTGTGCCGCCAGGTATGTTTTACTAGTTACATTAAGGGATGCAAGAGAGAGATGGCCTCAGGGCCTGTAGATTCCACCACCCATCCCAGAATTAAAAACTGCCTATTTGGGATACGCTGCCCAGGGTTCGAGAGAGGAATACCTTTCAGAGAAATGGATTGTTGGGGATAATTGCCCGCAATTTGCTTATTTAACCTCCTAGATATCATGGTAAGCGGCCACTAACTCATTGAAGATGTGTGTATCCGCTTCCCCCAGTGTGTGTGCCCGGGACTCTCCTGGACCCTGAGGATCCAGTGGGGAGCAAGAAAGGCCTGGTCTCTGCTGTCACACGGTCCCGGTCTAGCCCCCGTGCACTTCTTTTTACCTTCAAAGACAACCCTTTTCCCAAGCTGGAGTCTCCAAAGTGATCCAAAGAAGAAACCGAGCCTTTCCTTTCCATCAACCTCCATTCAATGCCCACGCCCTGCAGTTTCTTTCTTTACAAACTACCCTTGAATTTAGCATGTCCTCTCCCTTCCCCATTTCTGGGGTTCGATCGCAGGCACTCAAGCTGTGGCAATCAACAGTCTCCTCTCTGGGCTCCCGCTTTCAATTCCAGTCCATTTGGCAGCCTGCCACCAAAGGAATCCTACCAAACTGTTGCTGCCATTTTGTCCCTCCCCTTGTCCAAAACCTAGGGGGACTTCGTATTTCTTCACAATCAAGACACTCGTTTATCTTATCAAATGGTGTCCATTTAACCAGACTGGGCGCTTTGTTATCCTCTGAATACATCATCCCTTGGTTTATTTTTCTTAATAACGAGGCATAAAGCACTGTAAGGGAAACACAGGCACTTTTCCTGCCCTCAGAGAATTTATAATCTATAGTTCCTGTCCTATTTTTCTACTGGCATTAGCCACTTACTATCTTGTGTTGCTAACTATCTTTTCAAGTTTTATTTTCCCCATAATAATAGGTCTAAATCTGCCTGCTAAATGGGTAGTTAGTGCAGGAGGGCTGAGAAGGAAACAATGACTTCTTCCTCAATGTCTGAAAGGTTCCAGGAGGTCCCCAGGATTTGCAATGCACTGTGAAATGTCTGGCCAGGCTTTTGGGAGGGGGGGGTAGCGGTGGTGCATTTTATTTTATTTTATTTTTATTTTTTTTAAAGATTTTATTTATTTATTCATTTATCCCCCCCTTGCTGCTTGTGCTCACTGGGTCAGCCAACCACGCCGTCCGGGCGGGCTTGCCTTCACCAGGAGGCCCCGGGAACCGAACCCGGGGCCTCCCATATGGTAAACGGGAGCCCTACTGATTGAGCCACAGCCGCTTCCCTACGGTGGTGCATTTTAGGTAACAATAACAATATAACAATAGCAGTGACTACAAAGGAGCACTCACTACGTGCCAGGGTTTGTTCTAAGCGTTTGATACACATTAACTCACTTAACATTAATAATCCTATGAGGGAAGTGTTTTTTTTTTAATAAGCTCTTTTTAAAGAGACAGAAATGGAGACGCCAAAGAAGTTGAATAGTTTACCCAGGGTTGAACAGCAAGTACAGGGCGACACCCCACCCCTACCCCAGCCCATGCTCTTGACCACCATGTGATACTGCCATGGAGTTGAGAAAACAGTGGGAAGGAAATCGGAGAGGTGACAATACATAAATATGCCTGAAGGTGAGTGAAGGGATCAATCTGGTTCAAACAAGGTGTTTGTTTTACAGAAGTGGGGCTAGATAGAGGACAGCCCCGTTACATCAGGAGAAGGCATTACCTTCATTAGAAGCACTAAGTACACAACCACCAGCAAACTGTAGGATGAAATAAGCCCTGGAGCCGTGTCTAAGATGGATGCAGAAGCCAGAGGGTTACATATAGGAAGAATAGTAAAGAGGCTCCTGCAATAGCCTGACTTCAGGGCATGGTGCCTGGACTATGCTAGCGGCCAAAGAAAAATCGAGATGCATTATGGACACTTTTTGAAGAGAGAAAAGACATTACGGAGGTATTCTTGGGAAACGGAGAATGACAATGACAAAGTTGTCTCCACATTTTTAAGGCAGGATACTCAAAGAAAGCAGTTCTTCAAGCTTAATCTCTGGTTTCCCAATGGCTGGCACAATGCTTGACAATTGTTTTAAAATGATAAACGAATAAATGAAAGTTGTGCAGATAGAAATGGGAAAATCAAAAGAAGGTGCTACCTATAAGGAAAAACATTCTATGGTGAATTTTGTATTTCATAAGACAGCCAGGCAGAAATGTCTATCATGAAATAAAATTTGTAGAAATAAAATATTTTCTCTCTCCACCTTTGGCTTAGTTTTCTGATGATACCAGCTTTCCCCCAGCCCAACACCCACCTTAGAGCTCCATGATTCAGCTCTGCTTTCTCCAGCCCAGGTCCAGGTGCCTCAACCTTCGTTTACACCTGCAGGCTCATCTCATGCAGGTCTAGGCCCTAATCAGAACACTACACTTCACTTACCAAGGCAATAAAATTGGTGTGCTAGCATACTTCACCATTCTTTTATATATATATATATAAGGAAGAAACCACAGAAGTTTATCAGCCCTCTCCTACAACCGCAGCCAACCAGAATACGAAATTAACCGAAGTACCTCATTTCTTGGGCAGTTAATGAAGGCTAATATGACATAGTGCCTCTGGCTCTGCAAGGAAAGAAGGGGTGTTATTGCCTCATATTATAGCTGGAAAGAAGTGTTAATAATCTTTCTCATCAGCGGTAAAGAATTGAGCTTTTAATACCCAGATTTATTTTAGTAAGAGTCTAGTATATCATTTCTAAGTGGAGTTCCAGAGCAATGTCAGATAACTAGGGCATTTCACGAATCTGCTTACACTAGAGACAAAAATGTATATAGCCAAAGCCAAATTTATTCCTGCATTCTTAAAGGATAAGAGAGAGAGAGAAAAAAACAATGAATTTGTGATGTTCCCATTTTTAACACTTTTGGTCAATTAAAATAGTTAATTGCTTAATCACTAAGAAGAAACTTGGGCCTCACAAATAAGTGATTTTGAGTAAACTGGCAAATATGAGAGCAAGGTCATTTGATTCAATGAAGCTCATACCAATGCTGTATGTGGGCTTGCTATTGTATGATTATGTGTTAAGCATTGTGGGAGGGAGATAAATAAATGAGACACTGTCTAGGCTCTTACAGAGCTTACAATACACTTACCCTGGAAAATACAGCCTTTCCTTTGACAAAGGGAAGCTATTGCTTTTGATAACAACAACAACAAAATACTAACAGAGGTTAGTAAAAAATGGATATGCCCTCTTGAAAGGAAGCCAAACTGCCAAAGCCACTTTGAGGTCCTACCATAAAAGAAAGAGCTTGGATGATATGAATATTCAATGCGTGTCACTCTTAAGTCCCTAAGTGAATAAGAATGCTGCGCTTTAGCTTTACAGTCCTGGGAAATATTAATGCTGTGATGATACTGCAGGGAAAGGAAGCTATAGGCTTATGTAGCAGGTTGCTAGAGGACTGGAAATTGCATGCCGTGTTTTCTATCCTCTCCCAAATGGATACTGAATTAGGATTAGTTCTTCACAAAGAAGACTGACAAAGTGACTAATTGCTGGCTGCCGGGAGGGCACTGATTTCCCCTCTGTCCCTTACCCCGGTATTATTACCCTGGTCCATTTTACTGGGGCCAAATGGCAATTTTAAGGTGGAAGGACTGTGTTTGTTCACCTGTGAGTGGTTTGACCTTAGACTTTGCAGAGCATGGTCAGGAAGTCAGTTTTTCCATGCTCTTTACAGTAAACAAAGACAGTGTGGCTGGGCTCCAAATGTCACAGAAGGTCAGGGACCAAACTGCCTCAAAGACAAAGACTGCTTCCAGAAATTGAAACACAAAATAGATATGAGCGCCATCAACATTCCAAACTGTGCTCTTGTTCACTCTCAGTGTTTGGGTCAAACAATGTGACACATATCCAGCATGGATGCATAATAGAAATAGAATCACAAAACCCCAGGTGCTGGAAAGCACCTTAAAGGTCATTTGATCCAACTGCAAATCTGAATTGTGAAAGCTGCCCTTTAAAGTGGCACCTCCATATAATCATCCAGGCTTGGGGGGAACGCCTCCAGTGACTGAAAACGCCGTGGCCTGAGAGAGACAGGCTATTCCATCTTCTGAATGAAACGGACTGATTCGTTAAAAGCCCGGAGCCAAAGGCCCAATTCCATAGCTGGGCTTCTGGTAATTGGCCCTCATTTTAGAAGCTGGGGAGCATAAGTTTAGTGGGTGTACCACATGATGGCCCTTAAAATATTAGAGGGCAATTATCATCACCCACTCAGAGTTTTCTTTTCTACACTAAATATTTGTACTTTCTTAAGCCATTATCCTCTGGGACTTCAAGTCTACGCAACATCTCACTTCCCAGTCCATCAATATGTTCCAGTTTATATGTAGCTCTTCGAACAAAGTGTCCCACAAAACAGAACACAAAGTCCCAGGGTGGCCACATAAAGTAAAATGGTACCATCGTTTCCCTAACTAATAGTGAAGGCTAACCCTGAATCTGCTTTGCTGGTGGCACCTCTTCATTGGAGTCACCTATTCCTTGGTTCATGCATGTTCTACCTAAATCACATCACTACCATCTCATCCTTGTGCAGTTATTAGACTGCTTTGATTTTGTTTTGGTTACCACATGTATTAGTCAGCCAAAGGGGTGCTGATGCAAAATACCAGAAATCTGTTGGCTTTCATAAAGGATATTTATATGGGGTAGAGGCTTACAGTTACCAGGCCATAAAGCATAAGTTACTTCCCTCACCAGAGTCTGTTGCCATGTGTTGGAGCCAGATGGCTGCCAACATTCAGCCTTCCTCTCCCTCTTAAGGCTCTGTGATCCCAGCTTCTTCCAGTATCAGCTGTAGGCTGGGAAGAGTCTTGTCTCTCCTGGGGCTTGTTTCTCTCCGGGCTCAGCTGCTCTTTTCTCTCCACAAGGTCAGCTATAGACTGTCAGGCTCTCTAGGCTTTGTCTCTCTCCCCAGGGCTCAAGTCTCTCTGGGATCAGCTACTCTCCTCTCTCCACAAGGTCAGCTGTAAACTCTCAGGCCAATGGCTCATCTCTCTTCCCCGGGCCTCTACCGTGTCTAGCAGAATCTTCTCTCTTTCCTCACATATCTGCTTCACCTGCGTGTTTACTTCCCAGTCTCCAGGATCAAAACCCCAACCTCCCTTCTCTGTGGTGCGGTTTCTCTGTGAGTCCTTGCCCGCCAAGGAGGCGGGGCCTCAACATCTTACTCATATGGCCCTGTCAAAGCCTTAATCATTATTTAACCAAGTAAAAGTGAAACCTCCGAATCCAATATAATCTAATATGCCCAGAGGAAAAGACCACTTCACAAACATAATCCAATATCTATTTTTGGAATTCATAAACAATATCAAACTGTTACACCACATATAGTCAGACTCCATGATATTAGAAACAAAGAAAGGAGAAATAGTAAACTCTCCTTGAAGGAAACATGAATGTATCTGTATGTACATATGTCTCTTCCATGAGAATAAATAAAACCCATGAAGACATGAGTTCTTAGGAAGCAACACGCAGACCTTCTGCTTTTCCTGTATCCCAAGAGCATAACATAATTTTGATCACCTAAAGTGGCCTGAAGTAGTGGGAAGTCAGAAGGTCGGGCTTCTGCTGTCCACTGTGCCGTGGACTATCTGCTTATTTGCTAGATGATTCTAGGTGAGCCTTCGTTTCCTCAGCTGCAAAGTGAGAATCTTGACGAGAAGCACCCTGAGCTCACAACATGCTAACAGCTTATGATTCCGTAGATTTCCAATTAAGTTTATAACATCTGTTCTTTAGTACAATGACATAAATAAAATATTAACCCTTAACTAAACTTTTCTACAGACTCTCATGGAAATTAGGTATGTTTTATATTAAATTCTGTCCCAGAACAAATGAACGGCCCATTCACTAATCCAAAAGTTCATATGTCCACTTTTTTTTTTTTTCAATTTTTAAAATGTCAATTAGGTAAATGAAGTAAGTCTGACTGGGGCCCTGGAATCTTTACCCTCTGATAAAGTAACAGGTTTGAATAGGTGAACCAATTACTGAGATTCTTGGGGTAAGGAATGAAATAAATGTCATAATGTGTTATCATCGCTTTCCTATAATCCAAATGTCATCTTAAAATGTCTTTAATTAACTACATGGAGAGAACCATTAGGTTGAAAAGATCTAGTTTCTTCCACATTTTTAAGCGAGAGCCATGACAGCAGAGTTGCTTGATGTCAATCAGCAGTTCTCACAATGGGAATACTATTCTCAGCTGGGGAGGCAGAGGTGGGGGCAGGAATGAGGGCATGTGGTCGTAACAGCAGAACACCAGCTCATCTTGTGATCTTGCATTAGAGTAAAATTAATTCCACGAAGAGATCCTAAGGCACATCAAATCTTCCTAACATTCACCTGACAGAGTACAATAGTTGATCTTTTCGCTAAGGATGTTATTAGACTGCAATTTTTCTCTTAGATCAAAAAAACTAAAAACAAAATTGGAAAGCTGAGCTTAGTTTTCTCCAAATCTGGGCCCACTTTGGGCCCAGCCTATCTCTGTGTACCTCCCCTTCAGTTCTGGACTCAGCACCATCCTCTATTAAACAAGGAGGTCTCTGAAAATCCAGGTTCCCTGCTTATATGTCAGAAAAGCGGCTATTTTTTAGCTTTAAAAACTCTTCTGCTTTCAATATGTAAATTATCTTAGCTGTCCTGATGCCTACTCTATCAGTTAATTTACGTGTCAACTCGGCTAGGCTACGGTGTCCAGTTGTTTAAGCAGACATTGACCTAGATGTCACTGTGAAGATACTCTGTAGATGGGATTGGCATCTGCAATCAGCTGACTTGAAGTAAAGGAGATGACCCTCAATCTTGTGGGTGGGTCTCAGGCAATCAGTTGAAGGCCTTTAGAGCAAGGAGCTGATTGACATTTCCAGAGCAGACATTGCCTCAAGGCTACAACATGAACTCAGCTCCATGTTTCCCGCCTGCTGTTCTCCCCTCTGGGCTTTGGACTCAAGACTGCCACATCACTCTTACGGAAATTCCAGCTTGCTGGCCTGCCCTACAGATTTGGACTTGCCAGGTCCCGCTATCGCTTGAGCCAATTCCTTAAATATATATATATGTGTGTGTGTGTGTGTGCACACCGGTTAATCCTGTTTCCCTGGAGAACCCTGACAAATACACTTCCCAACTTCTCTCATCCTTAGTACCCTAATTTAAGAGCCTCTGATGCAAAAACATTGTCTCAGCCTCAAATCCTATATAGCAAATTGCTACATAACTGAGTGCTTCATGGCATTTGATATGAACAAAAGTGGTAAACATTGGTTTATTGCCACCAATATTATAGAGACTCTAAGATGCAATTAGCACAAATGACCACATCTACATTCAGTTTTAGAGGAAACTTTAAAATAACTCAAATGGCCACGTTTAGGATGCCAAATGCATTTAGATATACCACTGAGTGCTAAAGCAGTGACGCTGTCTCATGCAGTTGAAGGGTTAAAGCACAAAGAACAGAGGTGCAGGCATGTGTCCTAGACTTTTAGTTGAGTCCCAGTTGAGTGGCTCATAAGAGAAGAGCATAGTGCCTGCATTTGGCTGCCTTTCTTGAGCCCCCGAGATCAGTGCTGGAATATTGCAGTGGTTAGAGGACTGTAAAGCCAGGGAAGGAAAGAAAAGAGTGCCAGAACTGGAAAAACAAGAGTATTTATCTTTTCCCCCTCCTCTTTTCCTTAGTGTCATGGCTTATATAGAATTCATCTTATAAGGACAAAAACTGAATTGAGCCTTTAAAAAAAATTCTGGTGCATGAGAGAGAGACTTTGTGATTTTTTTTGTTTGTTTAAGTGGAGTATGGACATTTTATTCATGAAATAATGCAGCTTAAACAATTGTTTGTGACACCCTCAAATACAACAGATATATGCACAAGCTCGCACACATTATATGTAGATAGATATGTCTATATAAAATATTTTATTAATATTCTAGTTATGAAATTTACAAAATTACAAAAGTACATGAGATTATACATATATACAGGAGAGATTATCAACCTAGATTATTCACCCAATTTAATAGAGTTGGCTCTTACTGACTTTTGACTATTTCCAAAATGACACACTACATTGAAGAGAAAAAGACTTGTTATTACTAAGAATATTCAGAGGAATGTTTTACAGAATTAAAGGTTATTTAGAAATAGCCATTCAAAAATGTTGATATATCAAAATAAGTGTAGCCCCACTTAGTGGGACTACTTTGAAAGCACAGACTTTTGTTTAGGTATTTTAAAAAGAATAAGATATCTTACTACTCTGAAATTACTAAGGCTGTAACAAGCCTTATCAGTAAACAGCTTATCTGATGTATTAAGTGTTGTGAATCCTCGGGGAAAAACAGTTCTAATATTAAGCTCATGATTATTACTTGCTATGTGGTAGGCACTGCTCAGAGCACCCCACATTTCCTCCTCCCAAGGATCCTATAAGTTAAGCACTATTGCAGCAGATTGAATTATGTACCCCAATTTAGATGTTTTGTTTTTTTTTTTTTTAAAAGATTTTTTATTTTATTTATTCATTTATCCCCCCCTTGCTGCTTGTGCTCGCTGGGTCAGCTAACCACGCCGTGCGGGCGGGCTTGCCTTCACCAGGAGGCCCCGGGAACCGAACCCGGGGCCTCCCATATGGTAAACGGGAGCCCTACTGATTGAGCCACAGCCACTTCCCTAGATGTGTTTTTAATCATAACCCATGTCCCTGTGAGTGTGAAGCCATTTTAAATAGAACCTCATGGAGATGTGAAGTGGTGTCAGTGTATGGCCAATTGAATGAGGGTGGCTCTTAATCTGGATTATTGGAGCTCTTACAAAGAGAAGAAACTGGAAGCCAAAGGGGAAGGCCACACAGAAAGAAGTCAGAAGTTAGTGGAATCTGGAAGAGAAGAAAGGAGAGAACATTCCTATATGGCAGGAGGCAGAGACACAAGCCACGGGACCCCAAAGTTCGCTGGCAGCCATCACAAGTATGCTACAGTCTTCGGGGAGAAAGAAAGTCTTGCCGATATTTCCATATTGGACTTATTCTAGCCTCAAAACTGCGAGCCAATAAACTTCTGTTGCTAAGCCAAAACAGTTTATGGTATTTGTGATAGCAGCCTGGCAAACAAAGACAATTATCATCCCCACCTTACAGATGAGGAAACTGAGGAACAGAAAAGTGACTTGACCAATGCCACACAGCGAGTAGGTGGAAGAGCCAGGCTGCAAATGCAGCCAGCTGGGCTCCAGTGTCCATGACTCTGCCTCGCATATCTTCCTTCTTCTCCCACTTAGTACCGAACATCCCCAAACTAATCAAAGACAGTCCCGTTCTTGGGTCTGCCCATGCCTCTTCAGGTTATTATGGAAACAAGACACTGTGAAATGAAAGGAAGAAGATAGAACCTTTCTAAAGCCATGTTTACACGAGTGAGAACCATTCAAATAATATTCTATAGAGTTTTAAAGAACATTAAAGCAGGGCACAAAAGTCTACAAATTCGCTCACACCGCTGAGCCAGTGACTAGAAAAACATGTGAAAGTATAAATCAGCATATGTGGTTGAGGCATGGCGGGCAGGAGTAGGCAGCCAGGCAGAAGGGGCCAGGTAAGGATTGCAGGAAATTGGGAAGATTAGGCAGATGAACCGATGAAAATAATCATACTCATGACAGTGAGTATATATTAAGCATGGTGAGCTTGCATGACAAAGAACCAGGCTATGTAGAAGAGCTCTATATACATTTTACCTAATTTTTACAACAGCTCTGAAAGTCTACTATTATTATTCTCATTTTTAAAATGAGGAAACTGATACCCACAGAGATTAAGAAACTTCCTCATAATCAAAATCTAACAAACAATGGAGGCAAGACTCATACCTAGTTCCATTTGGTTCTAAAGCTCGTACTGTTTAGATTATAGTCACAACAACAACAACAATAAAAAAGATTATAGTCACAATACTATAGGTCAAGTTCAAAGCATCACCTAAAACAAGATAGATCAGTCCAGGGGTCTGGGCAGACAAACAGGGGCAAGCTCCAGGCACCTGAGTAATTAGGAATGGCACGGTCGAGCAGAATTGGGATTGTGTGATCACAGGTCAGAGGCTGCTTGCATTTTGGTTATGGGTACCAGCCCCAGGCCTTCAGAAAGTAAATTCCATCTCTGGTTGGAATCGGAGTTGCCGGAATCATTGCAGAGCCAAACAAAATTAGCTGTTGCAAAGCCTTTTGGGAATTAATCGGAGCATCAATAACCACATAAGCAGCCAGCCTTGATAAAGCTAAAGTCTGAAAACAAGGGACTTTGGAGAATCTAAGAGGAAAGATCAGGATGTAACTGGGCAGCAAAACAGACTGGGGCAGGCTACAGGGTAGAGCCACATGTCTCATGGAATAAGCAAGATGAGTCGCAGGAGAAAAAAAAGATGGCAAATTCTGGATAATCAGAAATGTTGATGAGATGGTAGAACCACCTGCTTTATGTAAGGCTCCAAATAACCAGATCACAGTGGACAGCCCCTCAAGTAATGCCATCATAATACAGAGTATTATTGAGAATAACTCAATTCACAGGGAGTTTAAGGCGGTCAGTACTCGATAGCCTGTCAGGGAAAACAGAACCATAATTACCAAAAAGAATCATATCCTCAGAAAGACAAAAATGAATCAAGCTAAGTTTGTAAAGTTGATCTT
This sequence comes from Tolypeutes matacus, assembly GCA_026826555.1. NCBI lineage: Eukaryota > Metazoa > Chordata > Mammalia > Cingulata > Chlamyphoridae > Tolypeutes > Tolypeutes matacus. Next base: position 5,255,002 of record JAKSZT010054400.1, read on the forward strand.
ACAGACACACTGTCTGCAGTCAGGTTCTCAAAAGTACTGTTTCTGATTTTATGCCAATTTATTCACTTAATTTAATGATGTTGTCCTGTTATTCGTGGTTCTAAGTAGATATATCATATGACTCATAATACCCTACAACATTTCTAATGCCTTAAAAACCTTAAGAAATTCATAGTCACAAAGGATAGAATTATTTTTCCAAAAGTAAATGATTATGTAATAGTTTCTGAGCCTGTTGTGGAAAATCAACCTTATGACAACTATATTAAATCTGAATAACTCCAATGAACTTGACGTAATATTTGGTCAAACGAAAGTAAAACTGATGATAAGCAAATTTCATTAAATAGCACTGAGATTCATTAAACTATTTTATTGTGCCACACAATTTTTGAATATTTTTTATTTTGGAATAGTTGTAGAGCTACAGAAAAATTACAAGATAGTAGAAAGAATTCCCAGACTCCTCTGTTACTAACATCTTACATTTGTCACAGTGAACGAACTATTATTGATGTCCTGCTATTAACTAAAGTCCATACAATATTCAGATCTCCTTGTTTTACCTTTATCTAATGCCCTTTTCTCTTCTGGGATCCCATCTAGAATACATTAAGTCATCATGTGCCCTCAGGCTCCTCTTGCCCGTGAGTTTCTCAGACTTTTCTTGGTTTTGATGACTTTGACAGTGTTGAAGAGTACTGGTCAGGATTTTTTGTTGAATGTTCTGCAATTTGGGTTTGGCTGATGTTTTTCTCATGGTTAGATTGGGGTTACGGGGTTTGGGAAGAAAGAGCAAAGAGGTAAAGTGCCATTTTCATCTCATGATGTCAAGGGTACACACTATCAACATCACTTATTACTACTGATATTAAACCTAATCAGTTGGCTGTGGTAGTATTTGTCAGGGTTTTCCACTGTGAAGTTATCCTCTTCTCCCTCTCCTTTACCATTACTGTACTCTTTGGGTAAAAAAAATCACCATGTATAGCCCACCCTTAAGGAGTAGACAGTTGTGCTCCACTTTCTTGCATGAGGGACATTTAAATAATTTATTTGGAATTCTTCTGCACAGAAGATAAATCTCTTCTCTTCTATTTATTTATTTATTCAATCCTTTATCAGTATGGACTTATACATATTTATTTTTATATTTTGGGTTATAATCCAACACTTTCATGATTGAAAGAAGATTTTTTTCAAATTCATTGCTGCAAGGGGCCTGCCAAACTTTTGACTCTTGACTGAGCAAAGAGGGTATGGGTAGAGCCCAGTGCTTGGACATCAAGTGTATCTTGAAGATTAAGGCGTTGCTGATCAGCAGGGGACACATCATCATTCCATCTGATAGAGAAAAACAGGGACATGGCAACTTGTTCCAGGGCCATGTCCCCTATCCTTCTTATATAGCAGTGTAAAATTCAAAACACAGTTAGTGGTTTCAAAGTTAAGCATGACTTGCTTAATAAAATTCTTAAGGCAGATTCTGAGTCAATCACACACTCTTGTAGAAATAACTTTGATGCAATTTGGTATCAAAATCAGATACACAGACTACAAGTATTTGGGGTACAATTGTGAAAAACAGATGCCATGTTTAAATTGTTGAAAATAAAGGTAGTGCAATTTGGAGATATAGGAAAACACTTTGGAGTTATAGGAATAGAGTACATATATTTTAGGTATTTACTACATAGTATTTATCAGCTAAAAGCAACTTTAGGGATAAAATGCATTCTGAGACTCCATAATAAAGAAAAAGTGCATTTAAGCAGTAGGACAAAATACAGCATAGACTGGAAGGAAATAAAGACCATAAAAACTAGATTTTATTCATTCATACAACAATATTTGCAGTACTTGCTGTCTGTTGGCAACCATGCTAAGAGTGGGTATATAATGCTAAGGCAGAACAGCTACAGACTCTGCTCTCATGTAGTCTGTTGGAGAGACAGACCTTATCCCAACAATGGCACTATTGAAAGTTGTACAGGAAATGGTTAACCTGAAAGCCTGGGCTGCTCAAACCTTGCACATTCCCAAGGTTGTTAGGACTAGCCTTTGGATCAGCTTCTGGGAGATGATCTCTGAAGCCCTGGAGTATCCGGTCTGATAAGAGTATCTTTGTATGCCTAAGGCCTTGGGTTACCCCAGAGTTTGTGCTAACAATGTGATTTATGGTGAATACCTGTTTCATATGCCTGAGGCTTTGGACCACACTGTACCAGTTTGACCCCCGGAGACTAAAGAGCTAAAGTCAATGACATGGGCATTGCATGTTTACATGACTGACCCCCAATAAAACCCCAGGACACTAAGGTCCAGGTGAGCTTTTCTGATTGGCAACATTTCACATGTGTTGTCACACATCATTACTGGGAGACTTAAGCATTGTCCAAACAATGTCACTGGAAGAGGGTAACTGGAAGCTGGTACCTGGTTTCTCCTAGACTCTTCCCTCTGAACCTTTTCCCTTTACTAATTTTAATCTGTATCCTTTCACTGTAATAAACAGTAATAAACTGCATCCTCTCAGTCCTAGCAAATCATCAAGCCTGAGGATGGTTTTGGGGACCTCAACTCAAAACTATAAAGAAAAATTGAGGTAAGTACTCCAAAGAAGAGTATAGTTTATGGGAACTTACAACAAAAATACTAGAAGTGGACTAGGAGGTCAGGGGAGGCTTCCCTGAAGAAGTGATGTTTGAGCAGAGTGGTAAGAGATGCATAGGGATTTATTAGAAAAGAAGTTGGTGGGGGTTGGAGATAGGAAAGAGGTTTCCAGCATGAAAAAATGCCCTCTGGTGGGGCAGAGTAGGGTTTAAGTAAGCAACTGAAAATGGATGGGCATGGCTGGAGCACAGCAGGCAGTAGGAGGTGGGAAGTGAAATCAGCTGGAGCATCTTCAGAGGTCAGGCCATGCAGAACCTGGGAAGCCATTTGAAGGACTCTGGTCATTAACCTAAGGGTAATGGAAAGCCATGGAAGAGCTTGAAGCAAGGGGAGAGATGATCAGTTTGGCCTTTGGAAATGAGCATTCTGGCAAGAGGATGAGAAACTTATTGGGGGTGACCTGCTTTGTACTATCAAGAGGGGAGATGATGATATGTCCTATGAGGGTGACAGCACTGGAAATGTTGAGAAATGGATGCCTTTAATAAAAACTTAAGTGTAGCAACTTGCCAGGGTTTGTTGATGGACTGGAAATGAGAGAAAAGAGGGGAATCATGGTATTCCGCTGAATATACACAGTGTGATGGTTTGAAGCCAGATGGAACCAGAAAATTACGTACTTAAAGTTAATCCATTCCTGTGGGTGTGGACCCATTATAAGTGGGACCTTCTGATTAGGTTACTTCAGCTAAGGGCCTTTTAATTAAGTTACTTCAGTAGGGCATGGCCCAGGGTGGGTCTTAATCCTCTTACTGGAGTCCTTTATAAATAGGATGAATGGGGGGTGTGGGGGGGAACCACGGAAGCCAGAAGCTGAAGGCAATGAAGCCTGGAAGAGAAGAGAGAGTCCAGCAGATGCTGCCATGTGCCATACTATATGCCAGGATTGCAGGCAGCTGGTCTTCAGGGAGAAAGCATCACCTGATGATGTCTTGATCTGGACATCTTTCTCAGCCTCAAAACTGTAAGCTTGCAACCTAATAAATCCCCATTGTAAAAGTCAACCCATTTCTGGTATATTGCATTTTGGCAGCCTAGCAGACTAAAACACATAGGCATTTAAGCTAATATAAATTCAGGCCTCATCCACAGAATATAACCATATCAAAAGATTCAAGGAGCATCTACTGTTTGCCAGCATTTTCTTAAGCACCTTACACAGACAACTCATTTTGTCCTCCCAACAATTTGATAAGGCAGATACTATAGTTACCCCGTGTAATATATAATAAAACTGTTAAAAGTTAAGTCACTTTCCCACATCACACGGTTGAGACAAAACCCAAGGCATTCCGTTTCCAGTGCTTGTGCTCTCACCACCTCTGGTAATGAGCGAAGGGAGGGGATAAGAGAGAGTAGAGAGGAAAAGAGAAGAGGAACTTTGATGTTGGTTTAATAAATGATTAATTTTAGAGGAGACTGAGAATACAGAAGAACTAGGGAGAAATATAGGTGATTGTGATGCCCTGGAAGCCAAGAGAAGACCAAGTTCAAAAAGAGGATGCATATTTTTAACATTCACTTGGGAAATTTACTCAGAAGAAGACTATGGGACTGATAATGGAAGGTCACTGTAAACTTAGCAAGAGCTTTGTGGTGGAGTGACTGGGAAGGAAGCTAAATTAGAGGGGTGAATGGAAGGTAATAAAGAAAAACAGAAATGTTTTCTGTGAATTTGGCCATAAAGAGAAGGAAAGTAGAGAAAGCAGTACTTGCCAGGGGATATCGAATCAAGGAAGGCTTGTTTGTCTGTGAGAAGGATGGGAGAGCTTTAATCAAGTTTTGAAGTGAATGGAAAGGATGCAGTTGAGATGGAGTAGTTGAGTTTATATGATGCTAGGGGACATTGGTAAGTGTCAATTTCTCAGGTAGTCAGAGTGGGAGAGATGGGAACAATATCCATTTGAGACTGCTCAGGCAGAGCCAGAGAGTGAAATGGTGCCCTCCATGACACAGGGCATAGAGACTAGTATGAGGTCCTGGCTCAGTCTACTTCTCCAGCTGGCTCCCACACCATTCTCGTCTTGGTTCCCTGGTCCCCCTCTGGCTGCCCCTGCCTTCTTTCTTCATTCCATACGCCATGCTCCTCTCACTTCACATCCGTCACCCGCTGTTCTTTCAGCTGGGAATGCTTTTCACTCTGCCTGATCCCCCACCTCTTTTTATCCAGTTTCTATTTCAGTAAAGATGCTCAATAAATAGTTGTTGGATGAACAAATGGTGTTCAAAGCACTTTCAGAAACAAAAAGTCCTCTGAAACTCAATATGGTCTTGGATATTTGTTTCAACGTGATTCTGCTTTCAGTTATCAATATGATTTTTTACCAATATAAAGTTGGGTCATATTTTAAAAAGACGTTGGAGTGTAACAGGCATTTTGTCTTTATAGGTTCTGTTATAGGTATATACCCATACTCATTAATCTCTCCCACAGGCTGAAACACATGCAGATACCATCTTATTTTTTTCCAAAAGAAAGAATATTTTCAAGCAGGCACAACACCTCTACTTAGCATGTCAATGAAATTTCTTCCACTAAGCAAGCAACATGGAAAACCAAATTATAACCAGCATGTTAATCTATTAATTTACGGCAAGAAGTGCAACTGTCAGTTCAAGCAACCACCTTTGTCAGTCTGACCAATGAATATTTTCACCACAGACAAGCTATAGCTACTGGCGGGTGGACTTTAAATGTAAAGGTGGATGGGACACAAAACAGATCCATATGATGGCTAGGGGTTGGGGTGAGGATAGGGATTGTTTTCACGGAAGAATTGGGATGATGAACTCTTCTATAATTTGAAAGTCTTGATGGCTACATGACTGTGTCAAGTTGGTACTTAGAAGATCTTGAAAAGTATCTTTTATCTATAGGAAATAGTCTCACATAGGAAACAAAGAAGCATAACACAATTAGTGAGATGGGGACTCTGGAGCCCTAAATTAGGTTTAGATCCCAGCTCATAACTTAATGGCTTGACATTAAGCAATTTACTAGGGTTAGTCACTGAATCTGTTTAAGCTTTATTTTCCTGATCTGTAAAATACAGAGGCTTCAAAAATATAACAGTAACTCAAAAGTCATTTGAGGATTTATGAGAACAGTAGAGATAAAGCTTTAGCACATGCCTAGCATACAATAGATGCTCAGTTTATCAGCAGTATAACTGATAATGTTCAAGCTCTTTTTTCAAGACTTCCTCTCCACCAGACCTTGCTTAAATAGCCATCAACACCATTTGCCTTTGTGACTTTCCTTTTCTTTTCTTTCTTAATCACCAACCTGGTTATATTTATACAGCCTTTCTTAAAACAGTATACAATACTCGGATTACATTTCTGATTAGCAAATTATAACTACTTTCCAGTCATGCCACTTAGATTATTCCCAGGGACCTCCTTGATTAGTATCTAGGGACTTTCTAATCTCTTAAAGTCACGTATTTATAGAAAATCTTTGGTTAACTCTTATTCATAATAAATTATAGCCATTTGTGGGAATTTACTCAATTTAACTCTTGGCAAGCAATCTTGTATTCAAGTTATTAAGGTTTACTTCCTTATCGTGCCCTCATACAAACAACTTGTTTAAATGTCTTCAAAGAACTAATATAGGGCCATCTGGTAGTATCTTTGATCTATAGGAATCAAGACCCAAAGGAATATATGCTTCCATAAATACTGCTTAAAGCAGCAAGCTGCAACATGCTATGATTGTCACTGTTGAAACAGGACTGAACAGGGCAAAAATATGGGCAAGTGATGTATAAAGGGCCCTTTCTGGAATGCAGCAAGCAGGAGGCAGTTTCAGTCTGTTTCTAGGTGGTAGACAAAATCAATACTGAAAGTCCATTAGAGAAGTACGAGAAGAAATCCAGGTGAAAACACAAGCTAGAGACAAGAATCAGAGTGGAACGGGGGGGAGACCAGTTGTCTGGATCCAGGCAGGGGACACGGCTCGATTTTCAGGATAGTAGCAATTGTAATGAAACAATTTTAAAAGGCGTGTGCCCGTGAGTTCATGCCCCACAGCTTCTTAAATGTGCCAGTCAGGCCTTGCAATGGTGAGGAATAATGAGTGATCATAAAACACTCTTTAAAGGATGGTACTCTCATCCCAGTCGCCTCTGGATTGGGGGAAGAACTATGGACTAGAGTGGACTTGATGGTATTCTCTTGCTCACATATGGTGATTCTTGCAATGCAAGAAATTATAACAATGAGGTGGAGCCAGTGGCCACTTGGCAGTTTTTGGGTAGGGAGGGGATGAGCAGTTGAAATACAGGGGCTTCTTTGGGAGTTGGAGGTTGTCCTGAGTACTGTTGTGGCAATGGATGTAGGCCATTTTAAATCAGCACACACCACTCAGAACTGAGTGGGAGAGAGTGTGGTCTACAGTGTGAACTGTGGTCTATGGTTGGTGGCAAGGGTCCAGGATGTGTAAGTTCATTGAGGTTGGTGGGCCACACTATGGGAGATGTTGGTGTTGGATGTGGTGGGAGGTGTGGGAGGTGGGCAACATGGGAATCCGAGTGGGTTCCGTATAATATTTTAGGTAATCTAAGCACCTCTTAAAATATATGTATATATATATATAAAAAATAACATTTTTGTAAGCAAATACACATATATGCATATATATTTATATATCATATTACAAATGTTTGTATGTATTGTGAGAATTTTGATTTTTACCCATAATTAAAAAAAAAAAAAAAAAAAAAAATAAAGGATGGTACTCAGAAGTCAAGGACATGCAAGAATTCCATGGACATGATTAGGCATCTTGAAACGCACCTCTACTCTGACATACACCAGGAAACCATGGCTTAAGCGTGTAAAAAATCCTTCCAGGAAAAAAAAAATCCAGCTTCTGGTACTATAGAATTCATAAAACCAGGCTCAATTCTTTTACAAAAGAAATACATAACTACCATAAGTCAAATCAGTCTGACAGTAAAGAACAGAGCAGGTCAAGGCTGAGCTGTTGGTGACAAAGGACAGAGACAGAATTTTGGCATAGATATTTGATAACAGGACTCTTTCTAGAATGAAAGGAAGTTTTATGCAAACATTCCAGGTAAGAGAGTAATTAAAATTTAATTATCTTTATTCAAGCCCAAATTTTAAAGCATCTGAAAAGAAGTCTTTACACATTCAGTAAAGGCAACAAAAACAGGATGCCTATCCTCTGATTAACCTCCCTAAGACAGCAGAAGAATTAGTTCTCTTCCATATTGTAAGAGCATCTAGGAAGAACGAGGCAGGTATCAGAAAGAAAATGAACTCGTCCTATTTCCACTAACTCTCATTTGTTTCTTTTTCTTTAAAGATTCATAAAAATCTGAAGAAGACTCTCTGTGACCTCTTTCCTGCCATAGAAATAGGGAGCAAAAGCAAACAGTGATGATGACTTGATGGATCAGGGGGTGACAAAGCTTCATGGTATCTAGACAAAATTTCCCAAGTTGGTGTAAGGATACAGTATTGATATAGATTATTAAGCAACACAGTTTTTTTCTAGAAGAAATTTGTGGCAACTTTTAATGATATAACACTTATGTTACATGACAAAAACTCCTTGGGATGTAATTTAACTTCTCTACGACCCACTTTTCTCATTAGCAAAAAATGTTACTGAGATAGTGATAGGAGGAAAAAACGTATTTCCGTAGGACACATCCTGTGAATAAATTCGAGTTACCTAACAAATCTAACTCTCAGAAAAGAGGAAATGATCCAACATTTTTATTAAACCATGGTCCTGTGAAGTTTATGGCACTTGGATGTCAAGTACCTCGGTCTGGTTATTGCCTGAACCACTGGCAAGAAGGGGAAAGAGAAACCTGCTGAAGGGGAGTGCAAGAGCTCTCTCCTTCCATCATATATGGAAAGTTGATGGGAAGTTGCAAAATAACAAACTGCCATTGAAAACTAAAGAAGTCACCTATCCTTTTCCCAAAGCTGTTGTCAATATATATACTCCGAATTTCCTTCATTTTAGCAAGCATATCAGGGAAAATATAGTATGTGCATATAAATCCTGTTCATTTTGTTTCATAAAATAGAGGTTCAAGGCCTTTCTCCCAGTATATAACATATATTACAACATATATTACGCATATGGACATCCATGTAGAACGTGTCATGTTGGGAAATTTGGAATGATAAATTTAATCACAGGAGTTTGGGTCCCACTCAATAAAGGAATCTGAAAAGGCTGATTTCTTTGTTCCAAAAAATGATCCAGAATGTCTTGTATATCTTAATGGCCAATTGAAGTGGAAAGCATGTGGTCCTTCAATAAGCATTCCTCGAAGTGCTATGCTGGGCATAAAAGATACCAGAGAAGACAATTTCCCTCAAATTCCATAGCCTCTCACAATGCTGGGAAGAGAGATAAGAAGAACAAAGTTCAGATACAAAACGATCAGGGCAACAGTGGAGTTAAGAACAAAGAGGATGGTGGTGAGGGTAGCATAACTCTGAAGATGTAATTAATGTCCCTGAATTGTATACTTAAAAATGATCAAGATGGCAAACATTATGATACATATCATAAATATGAAAGACATGATAGATGTTATAACAATAAAAGTTTTAGGAAAAGAACAAAGGAGAAGCCTTGCCTAACTCTACCTGGGACCAGGGAAGACTTCACTGAGAGGATGATTAACTGAGCTGCATCTTTGAAGATAAATGGAAGTCCCATAGGAGACTGGAGAGAGGTTCATTTCAAGAAGAGAAAATAGCAAAAACATGTTTGGGGAACTGTAAAGGGCTCAGTATGCCTGGAAAGAAAGCAGAATTTGAGAATGACAAAAGTTGAGTTATTGAAGACTTTTATAACTCAAGTGAGAATTGGAATTGAATCTGTCCTGGGGAGAGTGGACAAGAATATGCTAAAGAATATTAAGAAGGGGAGTGGTATGAGTAACATTTTCATTTTAGGATCTACCCAAAGAAATTTCTGGAAACACTGTAGATTGGGCCAGAGTGGTAAGGAATAGGTGTTAGGGAAATGGATTAAGACAAATTATGATGAAGCAACTATATTGGTGACACATAATTGAAAGAATTTGGTATATGACTTAATATACATATATAATCTACATATAACATAGGAGGAATCCTAGACATTCCTCTTTTCAGAACCTGGGCCAAGGGCAATGCTACTGCTTGAGAGCGACTACAGCCCAGAAATAGGAGTGGGTTTGGGGGGGACACCATAAAAGAGGATGATATTGTTTTAAGAGTGTGGTTTTAACCATTTTTTAGTCTTTGGTACCTTTGAGAATATCATCCTTAGAAAAATCCACATACCCACACCTACATCATACATGTAGCTCATAATTTTAGGATATTAACAGTTTGCTTTTAAAGATACTCCTTTTAAGACCCTGTTAACCCAAGAGTAAGTAAAGAAGAAAACTGAAGTGAAACCCTGAGGGACACGAGCATTAAAAGGGTGGACGAAGAAGGACAATTCATCAAAGGAAACTGAAGAGGAATATTCAGAGTGTTAGACGGAAAGCCAGGAGAGAATGGCATTTTGGATTCAAGAAAGCGGCAAACTTCCAGAAGCAGGAAATGGGCAGCGGCAATACTGAATGTTATACAGAGGTTAAATGGAGTGAGAAATAAACACAGGTCTTTGGTGCTCATTGGTCTGTAGATTTGTTGGCGCAGAATCCAGACTAGTGTATTGAGAAATGAAATGAAAAAGAAGAATCCAAATCTATGCAGACACCATTTCAACAAGAATGACAAGGAAATCTGAATGAAAAACTGAGGAAGACAACAGATTTCTATTTTTTTATGGATGTGGTAGATACCAAAGTTAAGCATGCTTTCTGGTTGAAATGAAGGAACTAAGGCATGAGAAAGATTGACATTAAAAAGAGAGAAAAGAAAATCAACCCGGTAACTTCTTAAAAGGAATCAGGTTAAGGTTATGGAAGAGAGGAACACTTTCTACGAGACAAAACAGAGGAGGAAGACATCTTGGGGGAATGGATGTGGCTCAAGCAATTGGGCTCCCTTCTACCATCTAGGAGGTCCACGGTTCGATTCCCGGGGTCTCCTGGTTGGGGGCGAGGTGGCCCAGGCAGAGTGCAGACCTGCGCAGGAGAGCTAGCTGGCGTGGCAAGGTGACACAACAAAAGGAGACACAGAGGAGAGAAAATGAGAGACGCAGCAGACTAGGGAGCTGAGGTGGTACAAGAGATTGAGCGCCTCTCTCCCACTCCAGAAAGTCCCAGGATTGGTTCCCAGTGCTGCCTAAAGGGAAGACAAGCAGGCAAAGAAGAACACACAGAGCAGACAGTGAGCGCAAAAAACAACGGGGGTGGGAGAAAGAAAGAAATAAAATAAAGCTTAAAAAAAAAAAATTCATCTTGCTGCGGTGGATACCCATGGATACGGAGGAGAGAGAAGATGGAGGAGATTACCCTGGGTGGTATTTATCGTCTCTGTAAAGTATAAGGCTGAGAGAGTATGTTTCTTATGTGATTAGTGGTGGACGCGGAAAAAGAAAGATATGTTCAAATACTAGCATTTGGTCTTTTCTTTACCACCCTACGCCCAATACTGAGCACAACGCGTGGCACGCAATGGGAGCCCAGCCTTCAAGGTTGTTAAGGGTTGAACTGTATCTTCCCCCAAAGACATTCCGCAATGGAAATAGGGACTTTGAGGATGTGGTTAGTTAGGACAGTAGGGTGGGCTTACTCCAATATGACTGGTGTCCTCATAAGAAGGGGTGAAGGGAGGACAGCAGGTGCCGACACAGGTGGAGAGCGAGGTGCCCCAGCCTAGGAGCGCCCGGGGGGCCGGCAAACCTTGGGAAGAGGCGAGGCGGATTCTCCCCGACGGGATCCAGAGGGAGCGTGGCCCTGCCGACACTTACTTCAGGCTTTTAGCCTCCAGGACTGAGAGCCAATAACTTTCTGGTGTTTTAAGCCACCTCGTTTGTGGTATTTTTTTAGGGCAGGTTTAGGAAAATAAGACAGGTGTGCCGAGACGTTTGGAACGGCTGACATGTCGAATGAGAATGAAGACTAACGAGGGAGAAGTAAAAAGCGTGCCACATGGCTTTAAAGGGTCCAAGGAAAGCCGGCCCAGAGGCGTTATTTATTGATACACCCTAATGCAGGCTCTGGGTGACCCTTAACGATCTTGGGAGGAAAAGATATACAACCCCCTTCAGGAGCTCTTCAGCCCCGCAGTCCTCATACATCCTTGGAAAGCAGGTATCCGCTTAATGAATAAGTAATACCGACAGTTGGCAGATAAGACATGCAACTTTCTTATCCAGCACCCAATACTCTTCAGCCAAGATGGACAACATGGAAAAACTAGCTAATTACACTGTCAGCTGGTACCTGGACTCTGTGGACCACACAAAAGGAAAAAGGCAGAAAACAAGGGCTGGTGGACTGCTTTGCAGCGCGTCAGTTTAGATAAACGAGAGGGTTAGCTAATCTGTGCTTTGTATTCTGGACATGATGTTCTTATGTCGAAAACCATTCAAATCGAAAAACAAAAATCCCTCTCAAATCCAAAATAACGGTTACTGAACAATGGAAAATGGGAGGTATGTTATTAAATCTCCTCTGATGAAAGGCTGTTGAAATGGATTCTCAGTGACTTGGGCTGCACGATGGGTTCCAGACGCTATATTCAGGTGTCATTTGAATTCACATTATATCTAATAAATCACAGTATGTTCACTTGTCCTATTAAAACTGTATTCTACCTTACCAGGTCTGAATAATTTGTATAAAATTGATTGCTACAGTGCACACTAGAAGCTCTAATTGCATTCCTCGTATAACTTAAAATGATAACCTTATCTTAATTAGTAGAATGATGCAGAAATGCTTCTGAAAGCCTCTGAGAATTAACCTGCATTTTTAAACAGAAGCCCTGGGGCTTAGGAAAAAAAAAACTATTTTAAAAAATTCATGTTGAATACATGAGCCAATGTTAATTTATCAAAACTACAAAAGAAAATAATCACATAGGAATAGACTCAGCAACACAGCTAACGCCTCCTCTGATCAAGCAGTTTGCATTTCTCCCAGTAGACTCGTATACGTTCTAATTCCAATGCCTAGAGCTCTGTGGCATCCACTGTTACTGGCCTCCACAGGAGAGTCTCTGGTTATCCTAAAGAGGTTCACCATCTGGAAGGACTGGAGTGCTACAACTGTGGGACTGAGGGCACATGGATTGGGAGATGTGTATTGTCTCCACTGGGAATAAACCAGCACGTCCATAGGCTTCCATTCCAGGCTTCTCCACCAATCAATCCTTGTTCAGTTAACCCTGACCCCCCCCCGTACACCCCCACCTTTCTACACCCACATTTAGAATGTCTTAGCCAATCTCGCAAAGCAAACGATTCCCCGTGGGAGAGATCATGATCTTTGTGTGTTTTCCGTATTATCCTCAGGTAAAATGATGTGCCTTGGCTAACCAGCTGGAGTTATGATCCAGTGCAGCACACCAAGGCACAGGAAAATTAGCATTTCAAAAGACTGCCATAACTTTTGTGCTGTAAAGGACATTATCAAGCAAGTGGAAAGACAACCTATAGGATGTGATTAATAGTTGCAAATCATATACTTGATAAGGTTTAATATCCAGAATATACAAAAACTCCTACAGTTCAACAACAAAAAGACAAATAACCCAATTACAAATGGATAAAGGTCTTGAAGATACCTTTCTCCAAAGAAAATATACAAATGATCGAAAGGAACATGGAAGGAGGCTCAACATCATTAACCATGAAGGATATGCAAATCAAAACCCACTCGGATAGCTATTATTTAATAAATGGAAAATAGTAACTGTTGGCAAATATGTAGGAAAACCGGAATTCTCCTGCATTGCTGGTGGGAATGCAAAATGGTACAGGTGCTGTGGAAAACAGTTTGGTGCTTCCTCAAAAAGTTAAAACATAGAATTATCATATGACTTGGCAATTCCACTCCTTGGTATATACCCCAAAGAATTGAAAGCAGGGACTCAAATAGATACTTGTACACCAATGTTCACAGAGGCATTATTTACAAAAGCCAAAAGGTGAAACAGCTCAAGTGTCCATCCAGAGATGAATGGATAAACAAAATGTGGTACATACATACAATGGGATATTATTCAGCAGTGAAAAAAGGAATTAAGTTCAGATGCATGGCATAACACGGATGAACTCTGAAAACATGCTTAGCGAGAGAAGCCAGAAACAAAAGGATACTGAGTGATTCCACTTACATGAAACATCTAGAATAAGCAAATTCACAGAGACAGAAAATAGATTAGAGGTTACCAGGGGCTGTGTGTGTGAGGGGGGTCAGTGAATGGGGAGTTATTGCTTAGTGGTACAGACTTTCTCTTTGGCATGACGGAAAACGTTTGGTAACGGTAGCACAACATTGTGAAAGTAATTCATGCCACTGAGCTTTATACTTAAAAATGGTTAAAATGGCAAATTTTACATTTTATATATATATATAACCACAATAAAATATATAAATACTTTTAAAAAGATCACCTGAAACTGCTTTATGGAAAAATAGAAGTCTTTGCAGTAAGTCGTCATTGTAAAAACCCACAGATACTAAAGAGTCTCTGATACACTGCTTGCAGATTGAGGCACTTTCTAATAAACACTACGCAGCTTGTCATATCTCCTCAAATGTCCAGCCAAAGAAATCTAACGGGTAGACCGCATCGCATCATCATATAAATATAGCCAGTTCTAGAAATGTCTTCCAAGCGTGGCCTGATGTGTGTGGTTTCTTTCTCTAACCTGATACCATTTAGGTAGGAATTTCCCTCCTATCATGCAATTTGGCGCTTTCGTTACTTGAAAACGAATATGGTTCAAAAAAATTTTTAAGCATTCTTCTCCTTACTAGGTTAAAGAACAATTTTGTCTAGATTTAAGAGGCTGGAGCTAGTGGGGAATAATAGTAAGGTACTATCCTTAGAAGTGAATAGAAAACTAGTAGAAAGCAATTGAGGTATAAAAGCTTCTAACAAATTTGGGATTGCAGGGGTTTGAAGTTCCATCTAGCATAATTTATAGGCATAGAATAGAGCAACAGTAAATATAGGAGAATACAGGTACATACTGATATTCTTTAAAAAACAATCTTTTTAAAAAAGTTGTCAGTACCCTCTTTGATAGGATTAAAACATTCTTTTAAAATGCCTACTGGGTGCTGTGATTTAGATGAAGGTAAACTGCTCTTACAAGGTAGCAAAGCATCCTTTTAGTTTAGGTTGAGCTTCTTTTCAATAAAATATGGCATTTCAGAGAAGCATTATTGTGTATAGTATATATAGGCATATATTTACATAAGAAAATTATTCGTACCTTGAAAGCCCCGCAAGTGTGTGTATTACTCGGCACTTTTGCTATTATTTGAAACTCTATCTTTGGGACTGAGCAAGGAGATAAAAGACTAAACATATATTAGCACTGTAAAAATTGAGCCTGAAAACCCCAGTGGAAGAGATATTTTAATCAACAAATATTTCAAATTGAGTGACCCCAATTCTGTTTAACAAGACTGTTTGTTTTAAAGAAGGAAAGCCCTTGGATAATTTAGCTCGCTTTTAGTTTCATTGCTTTGACAGCCACGTACTCATAGAACCTTCATGTTGCAAATCCTAAATCTTTTCACCAATGCAGTTATAGTCTCATTTACAGCATTAATGGGCTAAATAGGGGCTGCGTGAAAATCTTCCATTATTTTCAGACAGTCTATGTAACAATGCTGCTAATTCTAATGCCCAGGAAGCATAATCATCATAACCTCTGCTGATCCCAACAAGGATTCTTCCAGCTCCTTATAAATGCACAAATCCCCCCTATGAAAGTCACTGCCTGCTTTTAACGAAGATAATGTATGTTACTGGGATTACACCACTGCATGCAGAATCATTAAAGAAAGATAGATCAGAATTTATGATTAAGGCTTTGGACAGCAGGGCACAATTTTAACCATAAAAATCACAATCTGCAAGGATAGTGACCAAAGCAGAGGAACCATTAAAGCCTTATAATTAGCATCAATCAAGGTGACACTACTGTTGACATCTTTATTACTTTAAATACACTAATCAAATACTTCTGCACTGAGATTGAAAGATTGATAGGCAGCTAGACACAGAAAACATCCCTATGGAGAATAATTTAAAATGATCTGTTGGAAAGGTAACCGAAAAGCATTGGTATTAGCCAAGCGGGAGACAAACCTAGCTTGGAAATGGAAGCATGCAGAATGGACCTACTGGCCTAGGAAGGGTCTCGTGTGGCCGCTTCACTGCCAAGCTCTCCTCTGAACACAACCACATTTGCATGTCCCTTCTGTGCAGCCCACCAGACTTGCTCCAATTTGGATGAGAAAACAACTCAGGGGAATATAAGCTTCAGGCTATTCTGTCAGGTAAATAAAGAGCTGAGCACTCCAGCTTGGAATTTACACATTCTCTAGCCCTCTCTTTGCACATGCACAGGCAAAGGAAAGATAAAGGGAGAGGCGAACTTGGTCTTATTTACATAATTACAATAGGGGTTGGCAATATTATCTAATTGCATCAGTGCTCAATTTCATACCACACAGCCTCTGAAATATACTGTTATTATTACTGCTCATATAAATATTTCAGCCCTAATGAACAAGGAGCCGTTCGACAGCTTTGCCACCCCTTGAGTCCATGTGGCATTATACTTCAATGACTATAATTTTTAAGAAGGCGCTCTCCTCCAGCAGTTCCTGGCTGTCTCGACGTTCAAAAACGGAATTCTTCAGCTTGAGGATACAGACCGTAAGGAAAGGACGTGAAGTACTTTTCAGATAACAAAGCCTGGACTGGAATCGGTTCAGAATTATGGATGAAGATTTGGCAAGGTGTCTCTCAAGAGTACACCTTCATCTTTGCCAAATGAAATTATAATAGTAAAGACTTTCCTTATGAAGACAATGAGTCCTAACAATCGTTTTGGCTCCAAAGTTCAAAAAAGCTTTTTGTGTGTGTCCATCAGAACCTGAGCAGAATCAAAGGAAATTCCCCTTTGCTTCTTTGTAAGCAATGAAGGAAGAACTGTGGAAAGGGAACGGATAACAGATCTGCTACAACTAGAGGGAGCAAATTATTCAAAACACAATGCCCACAATTCACCGAAAGAGTGCCAGCTAACTAAAACCCAGTTTCACTGTAAATTTTCTGGCATGGGCAAGATTCTCCATTATAGCATGAGAGCATGACAGAGGCAAAGCAATAAGAAAAATGCTATAATCGAGCTACATTAAACCCCCTTAATTTAAGCCAACATTGATCAAATCACCCCCAAATCACTAGGCTACAATTGTAAAACTTTGCTCTTAAAAGAATAGTCCATTACATTTGAATGGGTTTTTACAGTTTGCAAAGTTATTCTATATGCACTAATTTATGCACTGACCATGTGAGGTAGATAAGACTATTTGCATTTCACAACAAGGTTTCTGCAGATAGGCAGGCACCTGCCTGCTGGCTCAGTACCCTTTCCACCGCAGCATGCTGTCCCTGGATTGCTTTCCAATGTTCCGTAATCTTATTAATTAAGGAGAGAAACCACAAATTATGGATGATGATTACCTATATTAGAGACAAATATTTAAAAATACTTAGAGCTAGAGAAAAGTGTTTGCAAAGAACCAATAAGATGTATAATAAGGGTGAGAGAATCCCTCTAGTCTGAACATCAGTTTTCTTTGTTTAGAGAAGACTGGTCATCTTGCTACCCCATCCAAGATTTTGTTTTTCACTGTTAGACATTCTATTCTCGTTGACGCAAAAGGGACATGGAAGGTTGTGAAATAGTGCATGAGGCTGCTGGCCTTACCACTTACGGAAAAACTGCCAGCCAGTCACAAAGTATCAGCTAATAGTGAGTCAGGGGTGGGCTCGACAGTATCAAAGGCCTGTTGAATCCTTAACAAAGGAGCTTGGGGTGAACAAGGCTTGCAGGACTGGGAAATGACACAAGTAGGAGACAGTCACTTCCTGATCAGAGATCACGGCTTTTGCCCAAATGTGCTGAAATGTGTACACAATGTTCATAAACAGGCATCGAATAGAGAACTCATATAAATTTGAGCTAAGTTCTAGATCCAGATGCAGAATTATTTGAGGCTTGCCAAATTCTCTTTTCTGCCACACTTAAATAGCTGAACGTTTGCTGGTTTATTTTACAGCTAGTATCATTTTTATATCAAAAAGGGATAGAAAGATGATAGAATTGGGTAAGCTAAGTGGAGATGGAAGAACCGAGGAGAGAAAGAATTTGTACGTAGAGTACATATACGTAAAAGAAAAGGGAAACTCATCTAACAATAATGGCAAGAGTAGGCTCACTGAAAGTAGTACGTTACTTTCGGTCCCACTGCATTCTCTTGCACGAGGCTTCAAATCCTCTCCTCTCTGCTGCTCCAGCTATAACTCAAGTTGCATAACTTCAGACTTGAGTTGACTATATAATACAATCCAAATGAATTAAATGGAAGCTTTCCCATTTTTAAATACAGGTAGGGATATTTTTCATTATATTTATAAGTTGTACAATGGAACCATTATCAATAGAAAAGATGAGCTGTGACTATTAAGTATACTGAGTTAATTAATAAATAACATGGATTTGATAACTCAAATGGGCTTCTTCCAATATTCTTACAATCTAGTAATAAATGTTCCAACAAATCATTTTAAATTGTACATGTTATGTTGTCATTTTCTGTGGAAATGGATTAGGAAATTTATTTAAGTTGAGTTTTTAAAAATTTGTTGTCTGTTTGTAGCAGTTTGATATTGTTTATGAATTTCAAAAATAGATATTGGATTATGTTTGTGAACTGGTCTGTTCCTCAGGGCATATTAGATTGGATTCAATTCAGAGATTTCACTTTTACTTGATTAAATAATGATTAAGGCTTTGAATGGGCCACGTCAGTAGATGTTGAGTCCCTGCCCCCTTGGTGGGCGGGGACTCAGAGAAAACTACATGGTGGAAGAGGAATTTGAAGTTTTGATCCTGGAGCCCGGGAAGTAAACACACAGAGAAGCATACATGTGAGGAAAGAGAGAAGGCTCCATTAGACCCGGCAGAGGCCCCGGGAAGAGAGATGAGCTGTTCACCTGATAGTTTATAGCTGGCCTTGTGGAAAGAGCAGAACAGCTGAGTCTGGAGAGAAACGAGACTTATCCCAGCCTACAGCTGCTATTGGAGGAAGCTGGAACCATGGAGCCTAAGAGGAAGAGGAAGCCTGATTTCTCTTACAGATGTCGGCAGCCATCTTGCTCTAATACGTGGCAACAGACTTTGGTGAGGGAAGTAACTTATGCTTTATGACCCAGTAACTGTAAGCGTCTACCCCAAATGCTCTTTATAAAAGCCAACAGATTTCTGGTATTTTGCAGACTACTTTTGGCTGACTACTACATCTGTATTCGAATAATGACTAATATAAAGTATGTAACTGTCTCTCTAGTCACACAAAATCATGGGTTTGCTCATCTGACACCTTTTCACCAATGGTGGTCAAGAGAGATGGGCTGGGAAAATTCTGCTTGGGTATGGGGACTCTAAAATAAGAATATAAAAAGAGTTCTGAAAGAATTTAGGATGTAAATTTACAACACCTTAATGGCAGGTTTGGTCTGACTTTGAAAATAAAAGTTACGTAAATGGGCTGCCATGCTAATATGACAGCCTAAAGGAAATCACTTCAAAAGTAAAAGTAAGTTGCGGAACTGGTGGAGGTACTGTAATGGCCCAGTGAACATAATGGAAAAAAATATTCCTAAGCATATTGGATGTGTACCTCTCTGAGAAACACACAAA
The DNA here is from genome assembly GCA_026826555.1 of Tolypeutes matacus. NCBI lineage: Eukaryota > Metazoa > Chordata > Mammalia > Cingulata > Chlamyphoridae > Tolypeutes > Tolypeutes matacus. The sequence goes on from JAKSZT010054400.1 coordinate 5,274,578, forward strand.
TTGGGTTATCCATAAACCTGGCTGGTGACAAAATACATTAGTAGTGAAAAATATCACTGAAGAAAACTCTCCAGATCTATTTCTACAATTATGATCCATAGCGCAACAAATTGAACAAGACTGGATATTGAGAATAAAAAGCTTACAATGTAAGGTGACATAGAGTATGCAAACATATCCAAATGGGGAAAATCCTCAAGCATCAAATTAGTCTCTCTCCCAATTAAAACAGCACCCAACTACTTTCTAAGATCTAATTTATAGATATACAATGTACACTCACTATCCTAAAATGTACCCACTGAACCAGGGCAAAGATATGCAACAATTGATGGCTCTAAGAAAAGAATATATGCCATAAATTCACTAATGCTAAAGATGAATGAATAGGCCAAGAGATGAGATGTTCTCTATTACTTTGTATCGAAGCCTCTAAGGGGTCTGTAATTGTCTTATGAAATATGTTTGCTCTGTACCCTACATATTCTCTTCTCTCTGAACATTATAAGACTAAATCTACTGTACATCAAATAAGAGTGGATCATTTCTAATTTAATACTGACAAAAATCCTTTGCAACTCATATACTATTGACTTTGACATAGAATATTGATCCTGAATTTATAAAACATTGACTCATGTTCATTGTCTTCTGCATTTTTCCTACAACATGAAATGATCAGAATGACTTTTCTATAGGCTGTTGTTTTTGTTTTGTCTAGACGTATTCATAAACTACCATGTGGACAGACCTTTCTAGTGAGATTTTGATTGAGTCAAATCAAAAGAACCAGTTGCATGCCAGATAACAAGAGACTATTTTCATTTTAAATACATGTTGACAAGGCTTTATGCCCACAATTACTTTAAATTTTTAAAAAATTGAGTAAGCGGCCCAACAAATATCCATCCCACTGCAAAAAGAGTACACACGTAGTTTTCAGAGGGAAACAAGATGAGGCCCAATATAATAGCATTTGTTCCTGAGCCTAGAAAGAGGTATCTGAACCGGAGGCTGTTCTTTTTCTTCTTTCTCTCACAAACTACCTGCCCTTGAACAAAACTTCAGTTTCCTAACTTGAAACATAGCCATAATAATATTGCCATTATCTCACCATGGTATGGTAGGGAACAGATGAGAGGGTATATGTGAAAGCATAAAATGTTACAAACACAAAACTCATAAATGAGAAGTCTATATATGTGTAAGTTATAAACAAAAAGAGGGCCACATCAAACAGGGTAGTGGATTTGAAATTTACTCATTAATTGCAAAAACTGAATTTTTAAAAAGTTGGTTTTCCCGCCACATAACTGACTTCATCTTCTTTCAAGGGTCTTCATTCCCACTTGGTGGTAAAAAAAGAAAACAATACAAAAAGATCCACTGCTTGTTCATTTGGTATAACTCATGTTCTTCAGAAAATAGTACATTTGGGGTAAATCCTTTGTCTTTTGGGGTTTTTTTCTGCCTCCCCCTTCTCTTGACACTCACGATGGTGGAGGAGACTGCTTTGTGCTGTGCCCATCCTGGGCTGGCTAGCTGCTAACTTCTGAACAAGGCATAACTAATCTTGTGTGGTCTTTGGGACTGGCCTCTCACATCACAATTACTGTTTCTCGAGTGCCGGAAATGGTCCGTTCAGTATAGGCATTGGACAATGATGGCTTCTGGCTATCTCGCAGTTTTGACCAGAGTCCTCATATCAGCTCTCATGACTGCCAAGAGGCTAGGCACTGTCAACCATGGGGACCCCAATGTTTTTCTAAAATCACCTTGCTCTCTGTCCCCACCCCCAGTCTGCCTCCAAGCACCATTCTGCACCACTGGAGGAGCGTTCCCTACCAATGAGCCTGGGCTCACGTTACATAAGCTCTAGCCTCAGGTCCTCAACTTTGTTCTTAATAAGTCAACAGAAGCTTTCGAATTTTCAACACATCCTAGCTCTTATGAGAATGTCTCTGACAACTGCGCAAGGACACATTTGTTCCAGAATCTAGACTGAGTCTGCCCTCGACCTAAATTTAATGAAGAGTACTGATTCCATCAGTGTGGCAACTACAGGGCAACACAATTTCCAGGGAATTCTTAAAAAGCATCATTTAAATATTTTAAAATCTTATCTTTAGTACATTAGCTGGTGGCTTATGATTATGGGAGATATTAAGAGTTTCTTGAATAAAGAAAGAAAGATAACTGGAACTCATTTTATAGATAAGGAAATGAAGGCTCAGGGAAGACAAATTACTTTCCCAGTGATGAACAGCCTATGAGACGTGAAGCCAGAATTCAGACTCAAGTTTTTGTGTTCTTACTCCAGTGTTCTTTTCACTACTACTAGAAATGGTCCTTCACAATGCCTGCCAATCCAAAAAGGGAAAATATCCATATAAATGTCTGCCACTTATACGTAAGCAAAGAAAAAAAAGTCTTCTCTGATGACAAAAAAGAGAAATCCTGATGAGTCATTAAACGTCTCCATTCATCATTTTATTCATTCGGCTATCATTTACTGAATACTTCTGATATAACAAACGTTACGCTAAGGATTGGAAACCTAAAAAGATAACTGTCCTCGTTCTTCACTGTATCACAATAAGGTTGGGGAGGCAGACAAGCGTAATGGTAATATGCAAAGGCAAGCTCAGGACGTAAGAGTTGAAGTATTGTGGGGCTCTTAGGGTTCTCACATCAATTTCTTTCATGCCGTAACTGGTTACTGGAATTACACAATAATTCTACAGATAAAAATTTCATTACTGATGTTGGGAAATAAGGACTCACTTAGACAACAGAAGATGGCTTGTCTCCCTAAATCTGCAAATCAGAAAGGTAAAGCCAGAAATACAGAGTATGTAGCTACATGGAAATCCTGAGAGCCATTTGCCCCCCACCCCACTCCTAGCCCCATTTACCAGTGGCCATTTCATTTTTCAGCAATCTCAATGCACCACAAACAGTTCCTCTCTGGAGCAATCGCTGGTTGGTCACATTCTGCTTTCCACAGCCATGTCTGAGAAATCATGTGTACTTTGCTTTTGTGTTAACCTGCAGCATTAATGATCTATTGGGCTGAGAGCTTGCCAAAAATGAAATGCAAAGGCAACTTTGACCAGAATCCTCATGTATCCTCATTTTAGGTGAAAGGTAAGATCTCCAGCTAAATGAAACTACAACCGATTTCTCTCTGTATGTTTTAATGACTGAATACACATTCCTACAGTGTGTCTTTCTGCCTCACTTGTCATGCGCACGCACACACACACATACACACAATAAACAGTAAATTTGGTAAACTTCCTTAGGACATTGTCCTCATATGTGACATTTTCCAGTGATTTAAGATTTACAGGGAGACTCCCTCCAGAGGTATGTCACGACTTGGAGTTAGTATTTAGGTGTCTGGTGATGTGAAGGTTCATAAGAATGTTTTTTGATAGTCAAAGAGTGACTATAGTATTCAAATGTCAATTACCGTGGTTGGAGAAAGCAACACAATAGTGTCAGAATTCAGTCCCTCCAAATTCTGAAACTGAAACACCGACTCTAAAAACATCAAGGCGTTTGACTTAAAAATGTAATTTAATAGGCTGCTGCAGCATTTAAACTATTAATTCTAATTTGAAAGAAAAAGTGCAGTTACCCCAAAATACCAAATAGTCTAGAGATATTTCAGTAAGGGAAGTGAAAACCCACAGCCATTTTTCTTCCTGTGAGGAAACATTTACACATTCCATGGTGGAATTATATATATATGCTAATTACATGCTAATGTAAACATGAAAACTATATTATGTGAAAAATTGCAAGTTGAAGAACTCCCAAAAACATGCAAAGGCAAAACATAGGTCTGCTTGGAAACAATTTCTGCAATCTTGTTTATTCATGTGTAAATGACCAATATGTTCAATGCTCTGACATCTCTATTCATTTTGGGGTTTGAATTCGCTATAAAAATACGACATTTAATTGAGTGATTGCTTCTTCAAAAATTCTGAAATCTATTACCAATGGGACCAACTTCATATGAAACGCATATTTTCAGGGTTTTCCATTTTAAGTGCTAACTTTCCCAGGGAATTAAGATACCCCAAATAAAGAGAACGTGTTTGTTCATTCACACATTTGCTCATGTATTCTTTCTTTCTCTCATTCTCGCTCTTTCACAATATTTTAACAAGATGATCACCGATGATTTGCCTAGAACTGTGTTTGTCACAGTAAAGATCACATTTTTAAACTTCACTTTTTTGCAGCTGAGTTCCCTAAAATGTTTGACAGAGCATTCTATAAGACTCTGTAGCTGACGAAAGGCAAAGCACAGCTCCGTTCTCCTATTCATACGCTACTGGTAGAACCAGACCTCTCCAGGTGCAACCTACCAAAGAAGAAAGATGCCCAGTGGATTAAATGGCACAACTTCCAAGCCCTTCCTCCAGGTTTCTGTGCCCTCCAGCAACAAACAGGCTTTTGCATCTGGCAAACTAGGACAAATATGGATGCTAAACTTGGCCAAGTTCTTTCATGTGACCTTCTGTGACAGCCAACCTAAGGTTCCCAATGTCAATTCAATCTCCAAATGGAAATGTTTACATTCCAATATATGTTAATATTGGATATAGATATAAATAAGCCCATCTCACATGTTTAGTGTAAAAAGCAAAGCATTTAAATATTAACCAATTTTCCATACTTGTGTTATAGGAGAGAGTGAATATTCAGAGTAAGATGAATATTAAGGAAGTGGACCTAGCCAACCAATCTTACCCAGGCAAAGATTTAGAAGCATGAGGGAAGAATGTTTCCAGTACTTCCGCCAGGTGGAATGTCTTCTTGATTAACCAGAGTAATGGCCCCATCATGACCACATCTCTAAAGTCAGCTGAATGTAGTTGAAATTCCAGGAATTCTAAAAGTTCTACCAGTTGCCAAATATAGGATTAGAAAATTTTAAATAGCTATATGCTTTGAAATGTTGATAGACTTATATAAATGATTTCTCTTTTTGATATATTTGACATTTTGAGGCATCTACTATACTAGGCAATAGTAAGAGAGATGAAAATGTGTACAGTCCTTGCCCTCAAAGAAACCCTAAAAATTGTACCTTGTAGAGTTTCAGCCTCATTCTTTAGGCTTTCTTGCTATTTTTCCAAGCCATTTTCGATTGTGTCAAGTCAGATGGAATGATTGCGCTATTGTGTCTGTTACATGTTATGATATTAGAGTGGCAGTTGTTTATTGCACCATTACCAAAAAGCTATATTCTGACAAAGTATGTATCAACACACATCAGCAAAGAGGAAACAACTTTTCCCTGGCTAGCTCGTTAAAGAAAAATTTACACAGGAAAATGTATGTAAGATTAATATATGTCTCTGTAGGTATAGATAAGCTTTTATCTGACTTAAGAAATATGTTGAAACCTTGCAAGTTATATATCTTTTTAAAATAATATTTTAAGCAGCTAAAAAAAAGTAAGAGTATTTGTACACCCAGAAAAACCCCACCCAAAATATTCTAGACACATTAACAAATCACCTTACACAGCCTTAACTCCGTCACAATTTTCTGGCTTCTTTCCCTCGTCTTGTAAACATGCTCAAATGACTGATGTTCTTAACCAATGCTGGCCCTGCCACTCGTAGCTATGCACCAATCTTTCTCACCTTCTTATCCCAATCCCTAGGTAAATGGACTGTTCTTCCTGACCCATCTTCCTCACTCTATATTTACTTTGAATCCAATTTATTCAGGTTTCAGTCTTTACCATTCCCTGCTAAAGGTGCCAACAATATTCCAAATTGCTAAATCCAATGGACACTTATCATTCCTCACCTGGTTTAACATTTCTGTTAAATCTGGTGTTGATGACATTCTCTCTCTTAAAACAATATGCTTCCTTGGGCACTACCCTCCATGCTGAAACAGCACACTCTTCTCTCACCATTCCTGCTCCTTCCCCTCTAAAGAATAGCATGATAGAGACTTTGGATTCAGATGAATGGGGCTGAAATCTCAGCCCTTCCATTCACTGGCTGTGGGACTTCGGGCAAGCCCTTTAGTTTCTCTGTCCTTGGGTTCCTATCTGTAAATTGGGGATCATAGAAGTATTAGTTGCCTTTGTGATTCCTATTCACACTGCCAATGGCTGGGACCAGCCATCCTAAATTTGCACGATTTCAAAGATATCTTCATTTGTCCATCTGAAACCAGGACTTCCTCTACCTCAAATACTACTCGCTACTCATATAGGACTCCCAGGATTTTCAAGTTAAAGCACAAACACCACATCACTCTTCTGCTTGAAGCTCACCATTGACCTCCTGCTGCTAATAATGTAACATCCAAGCTCCCTGACTCTGCTTATCCAGGCCCACCAAAATCTGTCTCCTGCCTGCCTCTCGTGCCACCTGCCTCTCGCCCTCCTCTTCTTCTGTCCTGCTTCACGTTCCAACAACACTGAATTTGGTGAAGTCCTGCATGGATTCTTCTGTGTCTTACTTCTGTACTTTATCACCTAGACCATGAGAACAAACTGCCACTCATATTTGCTTCACTTCGACTCAAAATTTAAAATTCATATAAACATCATCATTAGCCCCATGGTAACCAGAAGGAAGAATTATGAAAAATATATACAGAAAGAAGTGAGAAGGGATTCAAAATGGCACGAAACAAAAATAAATCAAATACATCTAAAATTAGACATTAATGGAAGAATTGAGGGACAAAAAAGGTATAAGACTTAAAAAAAGACCATGTAGCAGCATGGCAGAAAAAATTCCAGGCTTTTCAGTAGTTTATTTAAATGGAACTGGATTAAATTCTCCAGTCAAAAGGCAGAGACTGGCAGAATTGTTAAAAAAGCATGACCTCACTACATACTGCTAACAAGACTCACCTTAAATTCAAAGACACAAGTAGGCCAAGAGTGAAAGGATGGAAAACATATAGCAGGCAAATAGTAAACCAATGAGAGCTGAGGTAGCTGTACTAATATCAGGTAAAATAGACTTTAAGTCAAAAACTGTTATGAAGGACAAAGAAAGTAACTATATACTAATAAAGGGATTCAATTCAACAAGAGGACATAATAATTATAAATATATGTATACACCTAATGGCAGCACCCCAAATTATGGGAAGCAAGATATCGACAGATTTGAAGGAAGAAATAGAAAGTTCTACATTAGTAGTAGGAGACTTCAATACATCAGGTTCAATAACGGGTAGAACATTTATTTATTTATTTATTTATTTATTTATTTATTTATTTATTTTTTTTTTTACCGGGAGGTCCCGGGGATCGAACCCGGGTCCCTCCATATGGGAGACGGACGCCCAACCAGTTGAGCCACATCCGACCCCAAGGGTAGAACATTTAATAGCGGATCAATAAGATGACAGAAGACTTGAATGATACTATAAGCCAACTTGACCTAACAGACACATGTAGAACATTTTACCCAACAATAGTAAAATACACATTCTTCTCTAATGCACATGGGTCATTCTCTAGGATGAACCACATGTTAAGTAACAAAACAAATCTCAAAGATTCAAGAATATTGAAATAATACAATTTATATACTTTGACACAATAGAATGAAACAAGAAATCAATAAGAGAGGAAAAACTGGAAAACTCACAAATATTTGGAAATTAACACACTTTTAAATAACCAAACGGTCAGAGAAGCAGTCACAGGGGAAATTAGGAAATCTCTAGAGTCGAATGAAAATGAAAATACAATGTACCAAAATTTATGGGAGGCACCAAAGGCAGAATTGAGAGGGAAATTTATAGCTCTAAATATTTATACTAAAAAAGAAGAAAGATCTCAAATCAGAGACCTAACCTCAGAACTGAAGATCCAGAAAAAGATGAGCAAACAACCCAAAGTGAGAAGGAAGGAAATGAGAAAGATTAGAGGAGATAAAAGAGCTAGAGATTAAAATATAGTAATACTACAGAGACTCAACAAAAACAAAAGTTGGTTCTTTGAAAAGCTCAACAAAATCAACAAACACAAGATTAACAAAGAAAAAAAAAGGGTGAGGGTGCAAATACCTAAAATCAGAAATGGAAGGGGGAACATTGCTACCAACTCCACAGGAGTAAAAGGATTTCCAAGGACACTATGAACAACCCCACCATAGTTTCGAGAACCTAGCTGAATGGATAGCCTCCTAGAAACACACACACTCTCTGCAATGACTCAGGAAGAAATAAAAGATCTTCCAAGATCAAGAACAAGTAAAGACATTGAATCAGTCATCAAAAACCTCCCAACAAAGAAGAACGCAGATCCATACGGCTTTACTGGTGAACTTTACCAAAACATTCCAACGCGAATTAGTGCCAATACTGATGAAACCTTCCAAAAACTTGAAGAGGAGGGAAGAATCCCTCACTCATTCTATGAAGGCAACATCACCCTCATTTACCAAAGCCAGATAAAGATACCATAGAACAAAAAATTACACACCAAAATCCCTTCTGAATATAAATGCAAAAATCCTCAACAAAATACTAGCAAACTGAATCCAGCAGCACATTAAAAGAATTACACATCATGACCAATTCAAATTTATTTCAGACATGCAAGGATGGTTGAACACAATAGAATCCACCTATGTAATGCACCACATTAATAGAATGAAGGGAAAAAAATCCACATAATCATCTCAACTGATGCAGAAAACCCATTTGACAAAATCCAGCACCCCTTCTTGATGCAAAAACCTAGAAAACTAGGAATAGAAGGAAACTTCCTCAACATTATAAAGAACATTTACAAAATACCCACAGCTAATAACAGACTTGTCCTCCAGACCATAGCATTTACAATGTTCCATCTACATCTGTTAATAAGGTGAACAAAACAATTTTCCTTAAATTTTAAAAGAGGGCACTTCTCCCACTGTTTTAGTTTGCGAAAGGCTGCCAGTGCAAAATACCAGAAATGGGTTGGCTTTTACAATAGGGATTTATTAGGGCAGAAACTTACAGTTCCGAGGCTGTGAAAATCAAGAGATGCTGTCTCACCAAGGTGCAGCTGTGGGTGATCAGGCACATGGCGGCCTCATCTAGAGATGGTTCCCCTCCAAGCTCAGCTGTGGGCAATCAAGCATACGGCTCCTCTCTCCCCTCTCCTCATTGTTTCACCTTTGGCTGCTTCCAGCCTCCAGCCTCCCACCTCTCTCTCAGCCTCTTGGGGTTTCTCTTTCTGCACCTGCTGGTAATCCTGGAGTCCTCTCTCACAAGGCAGGGTAAAATGGCAGCTTTCTTTCTCTGTGTCTCTCTTCATGTTTCACCCTTTAATAGAGGACTCCAACAAGAGAGCAGAGACCCACCCTGGGTCATGCCTCACCAAAGTACACCTATCCCCGCCCCACCCCCCGACTGAATTCAGTCCAATCAAAGGTCCTGCACCCACAGGAATGGGTAAACTCCAAGAATATGGAATATGATATATTCTGGGATTCACAAAATGCTTTAAACTGTCACAGCCAGCAATGACAGTAATTAAATATATATCCCTAGGGAAGCCATATACTTCCTTTACATCTCAGTTTTTTCATCCACAAAGTGAGAATGCTGCACTATGATTTCAGAGCCTGCTTCTAACTCTAACAGGTTGATGTCAGCTGTGGTTTTTAAATCCCAACCCACCGTTTTCTGGCTGTATGGTTTTCAAGAAGTTCTTTTTTAGCTTTGATCTTCAATTTCTTCTAATGTAATGAAGTTTTCTCTGCTTGCCTATTGATAGTTTCTAAAAATCTAAAGAGAAAAGGCGCAAATAAAGTACTTTGTAAGCCAGTCTAAAGAATGATTAAAAACAAGAAACTAGCTGTTTATGGAAAATGCTCAATGTGATAGCTTAAAATTTCTGTAGAATAGTTCATAGTAGTTGGCACATTATTTCTAACTTAAGAGAGATGAGTCCTAAATCAAGAACAAAACTGTGGGAAAGCAGGCAGCACACTAGCAACGCAGTGCTTCTATCTAACTGGCTAAGTCGCAGGGCTTGCTTAATTTCCTCAAGTTCATGACTTTCACCTAACTCTGTGGCTAATGGGAATTCGTTACAAGATAACTTTCTGGGATTAGAGTGTTACTGCAGTATGGGTCAGATGGAGGGTTTCAAGCTAAGCCACTGTTCAAGCATCCACAGATTTATAACTAATTAGATCCTGCCCACATCGCACCTAAAATCATGTTAGCAAGATTCATGCTTAAGTAAATTTATAGCCAGCAGGGTTATATGAGTCCTTTAGGCCATCTCAGGCAGCACTTTAACAAGAATTTTCCTATTTCAAGATTCGCTTAAAAGGAAAGAATAAATGTGTTGGTCTAAAGGAAGCTCAGATAGAGTAACCAGATTCCAAAGCGAAGGCATCTTAGCCACTAGTCAAATATATAAACTGATAGATAATTAAAAATATAAGCTTACACAAAGATACACACACAATCTCACCTAAGGATATAAAGTTTCGTAGGGATTCCTCAAGGTTGAGATAAATGATTGCCCAGCAATTGATTATAATCTAGATCTGCAGATACCTAAATTAGATTGAAGCAATCACTCATCGGTCATCACTAATGACAATATACTTACTTGGATACAACAACCCAATGTTTTATCGATATAATTTGGAGAAGCATAATTTATTACACATATGTAGAAGCAACACGATTGCCCAGAACACAAGAAAATATTCAAACATGAAGACTTCAGATGATTAATTTGTGTGATAACCTCATAATCCACCCATTGAATGAACAGAAACACTGTTAACAAGCAGGACACAATATTTCAATTTTGTTCAAAGCCCAGGTAAGGCACAGACGATCCTAAGGATATCCTTCAGTACTGGTGATAAATTAGGATGGCCCTGGTGGAGTTAGCAGTGCCGTTTTCTATGGTTATCGAGGACAGCTATCTAGAGATCTGGGGACACGTGTTCCTCACGTAAACTCTCTTGTTCTTTTAATCAAAGTGGGACTCGGTTTGACTGAGGAAAGGGCACAATATGTTCTTGTAAAACCCTAAGTGTAAAGAAACTAAACAAATAAGAGAAAAAACCAAAGCTCAGCATCCAATTTAACTCCTTATTGCCTTTTATTCATCGTCACTGCCAAGACTTACCGTCCACGAGGACTTAGCCTCATCTGTTTACGCCAATCTGGTTTCTATCTGAAATGAAAGGAGTCACTTGTAAAGCTACAATTTATACACACATTTTTTTTTTAAAAAAGAACATGTTGACAGTTGAGAATAACAAAAAAAACAAAAGGCTTTCTTCTCCTTTCTCAAGAACACTAGCAATCGCATGTCTTTTAATGCTATGGCAGAAGCCCTTGTAGTTACTACATTCAAAATGTTATCATTAGTCTAAGTTTTAATCATACAGTACCCTTAGGAATTCCGGAAGATGACAAGTTGTCTAACAATCCAGACAAAGACATTTGGTTTAAAGACTAAGCCTGTCTGTCTGTCTTTAGTTCTCACTTTCTTCCTTAAGCAAATTTGTAGAGAAACAAAGACTTTTGGGAAAATGGAATTAGATTTTACCTACATGACAACAATGATGCAACTCCTATCTTGGAAGCAAACTGACTCTGGGACCCAGGGATCCAGCTCACAGGGAAAGAGAAAGAACCATTTCCTCCCTCAAGTACCTTATTGATCAGCTGGGTGCCCCCACCCATATTGTTAGCCACTAACCAACAACTAGCGATGAAGACCATTAGCTTGTCTAGCTCTGCCTCCGCTGCCGAGGTGCTAAACACAGTACTGTGCTGGAGCTCACAAGCCGAGGAGACAAACGAACAGCCCCTGACAGTTCCCGCCTGGGGCCACAATCTCAACGATGGAGCAGGGCAAAACTCCCATCTGCTGCCCATCTACCAGGCTGCCCTTGTCAAAAAGGGTTACACTCCGAACCATAGACAGATGGGCATTGCAAAGACCTATTAGGTAAAAGAGTGTTTGAGACGATTAGATTAGTGCTCGTTGATTCCACATGGAAATCCCAGTATTAATGAAAACCGTGGATAATTCCAGGGTTTCTCAATTGTGTAAAATAGATGTGCCTTTTGCCAACAATAAAATAAATACATGAAATGATGTTTGTATTCTAGGCACTAAGTATATAGTGCATTAGATACCCTAGGAGCAAAGGCGAGTTAAGATAAATACACACATACACTCACACACATCTTCACTAGGAGTTGTTTTTCTCAATGACACATCAGTGGAGTTTAAAATAACTTTATTAAACTAACAAAACAGAAATCCCTTCTAGATTTCTGGTAGAGTGCACTTTCATCAAAAGCCTTGTCTATGTAAACAGGAAACTGGGATAAGTCAGCTAGTGTATTAAACAAAAGACTTAAGACATAAAGGGAATAGTCAATTCCTGAGCTAAGCTAAGTATGTGTTATGTTTCCATAGCAAAAACTTGACTGTTGCAAGGCAAATAAGCACCCTAGACAAAAGGCAATCATTGTATTCTCTCAACATATAATGTGTACCTACTACATGTCGGCCAAAATGCTAGATGCTAGAGGTAGAAAGGCTAATGATGAGCAGGTGGTCTCTTTCTCCAAGGAACTTGCAATCTCATGGGTAGATGGACAAGTGAATTGCTTATTTTGCTATAGTGAAATAGTGTGGTGGGGTGGAGGGGAGTTGGCGAACTATGTAGCTGGTCTTTAAGGGGTGAAATGATTGGAAAAAGTGAGAATTTTATTTGTGGGGTATGTTTTATATGCTTTCATTAGACTTACAAAGTTTAGCTTTTCTTTAGAATTTGTACAGGAGAATCAAATATAGATAATGTGTGTTTTGAATAAGGGAGAATAATCTTTCAAAGGAATGTTAGAATTCTTCACTGTAATTTTTATACCTGGGGACCATTTTTTCTTTTTATAGCAAAATATCTTCTACAAGTTTCCATGGAAAACAAATTCAATAGACAAACTGCTACCTTTAAAATAATAGATAATGAACTTATCGAATAGGAAAATGACCTCTATAGCCACAAATAAAGAATTGTATGTGAAAGTTCTAAACATCTTTATTCGTAATAGTGTAAAACTGAAGGCAAACCAAATGTTCAGCAAGAGTAAAATGGCTAATCGAATTGGGGTATATCATATAATCAAATACTTAGCAATGAAAATGAAGGAAATACAGATATGCATAATACATGGATTAATCTCAAAAACATGTAAAAGAATACACACTAATATTCCATTTTCGTGAGGTTTAAGAACAGGCAAATAATCTATGCTGACAAAAATCAAGAGCAATTAACTCCAGGTGGGGATGGGGGACACTGAAAGGAAAGGAGTCTCAGAGGAGATTCAGAGGTGAGAGAAAGGTTCTGTATCTAGATCTGGATTACATATGTAAGAAGTGGATACATAAGTAAAAAATCATTGAGCTGTACACTTAAGATTTGTGTGTTTTACTGAATACAAATTATATCTCAATTTTTAAAACACACAAATGTATGTCACATGATAAAATAAAAATTGATCAGATATAATTTTAATTTTGGCTAATTGAATAGTAATTGAATATTTTTCAAATAATAATACAAATTCATAGAACTACTATGTTTGTACCCACAGTTTCAAGGGGGCAAACAAACATAATAAATATTTGGAAAGTGACCATTAGGAAATTCTTTCACCTGAATTGCAATGTGCTCCTTATCTGTACCCTGTGAAAATAACTTGATCCAATTCTGGGTTGGAAGGATTTCTTAAGCATATGGAAAATCTCATGCTTTATCACATGCCCATACATCCTTTAATTTGTAAAAAAAACAATTTAATTGCTTTGTTATATAAAATGACCTTGCTGCCCTCATTCTTCATTTCCTTGAGTTACTAAGCACTATAAAAAAAAAAAAAAAAAACAGAAATACATAATACACAATTCATATCAGCACCAATTACTCCAAGAAAGGATAATGTACTACTTCCAAAATGCACTTCAAACAGTAATTTATCCTTTGATTTTAAAATGTTATTTTTATATAAACTTACCTTCATAATGAACTTGTTGCTAACTACTATTTATATTTAATAACAGGAAACACAGTCACCAACATTAATTCTTAGACTCTTTATTCTTAACTAAAAATTACACTTGAATCACTACAAAGAACTGGTCCTAAGGGGGAATAACAATATATAAGGACTAGTTATACATTACAATAATAATACCACTTTGAATTTATATACAGCTTCATTCTGAGGGTTCCAAGTACTTCACATATATTATCAATTTTATCTTTAATAACCTAGGTGGGAAGGAAAATAGAGTATTGTCTTCCATGCCCTTGAAATAATAAAAAACATACACAGAATAGTTAGAATGTGAAGACTAAAGTATCGCAACATTTTGTTTTTTTGTTGGGGTGGGGTGTGTTTGTAACAAACACAATTTGACAATCGCTCCTGCTCTTCTCTGAACAACATATTCATGCAAAGAGTACTTTCTATGTCATAGTGGTTTGACTAATTTTAAAAGGAAGGTCCTATATCTTGATACATACTCAACTTAGAATTTTTCTGGAAAGAAAATTCAATGTGGGTTCTATTTCAATCATGGTAAGGAAAGTCCACTATAGCCCATACCTCATGGTGATTACAACTAAAAATCCTGAAAGAAATACAAAAAACAATTACTTGAGGACAGTCTGTGGAATGTAATCAAAACTTAGAAAAGTGATCTGCACAGTGATGTATTTTCCATTTTGTTTTTTTGCTTATTTTTTTGTCTTATGCAATGTGATCCCAAAGGTAGACCCCAGTCATGAATTGGTATGGTGGTGGAAGCTGCACAGACATAAACTCTGAGAAAAACCCTGTCTGTCTGGCAAGAGGAATTAGAAACTGAACTCTTGCAGGTTAGGTCAGAGAGTTTGAGGAGAATTCTAGAGATGGCAGAGCCAGAGAAAGGGATCCCATAGTTCTGTGAATGAATCTGTAAAAGTCTCTGAGCTAAGCATGTATGAGGCAGAAACAAATGAGCACAGAAAAGGCTTTGGGAACACAAATGAGATTTGAATGAGTCTCATTATCACCCCTAAGTTGCACAAGCACAGGACAGACACAAACTAAGCATATTGCAATGCTTAGGGAAATGAACTGAGATTTAAACCACCTCCCAAGAAGGTGAGACATAATTTACAGTCTGATACCAACTGGCATTATTGCCTGCTAAAATAAACATCATCACATTCCAGCGTATTTTAACCCAGACATATTATCCACAATATCCAGAATACAATCCAAAATTGCTTAACATACAAAAACAAAACAAAACAAAACAGGAAAATATGACCAATTCTCAAGGGAAAAGTCAATAAACCTAAGATGATCTAGACAATTTAGCTAAAAGAGACATTTAAGCAGCTATTATAACTATGCTCAATGAGTAAAGGAAAACACACCTGAAATGAATGAAGGCATTGGAATTCTCAACAAAGAAGGCAGAATTATTTTTAAAAATTAAATGAAAAATATAAAAGCAAAAAATATAATATTTAAGATGAAAAAATTCACTGGATGGATTCAAAAACAGTATTGAGTTAAAGAGGAAAGAACCAGTGAACTTGTCAATAGATGATTAATAATTATTCAATCTAAAGAACAAAGAGGAAATGGAAGGAAATAAATGAATAAAGCCTCAGAGACCTGTTGGACAATTTCCAAAGATCTCATATATGTAACTGCTGTCCCAGAAGGAGAGGAGAAAGACAGTGAGGCAGAACATAAATAAACAATGCCTGAAAACTTTCCAAATTTAGTAAACATCTAAATATACAGATTAAAGCAGCTCAGTGAATCACAAACACAAATAAGACCCCACCTAAGCACATCATAGTCAATCTGCTGAAAACCAAAGATAAAGAAAAATTCATGAAAACAGCTAGAAAATATACATTAGACACAGTAGAATGGATTGAAATGACTATAGATTTATCCAAAGAAACCATAGAGACATGTAGGAAATCTTAAAAGGCTGTAAGAAATGACCTACCAAACCAGAATTGCATATGAATTGAAAATATTCTTTGGAAATTAAGGTGAAATAAAGTTATTTTCAGATGAAAGAAAATGAAGATAATTCATTGCCAGTGTGCAATACAAAATATGCTAAGGGAAGTTCTTCATGCTAAAAGAAAATGACACAGAGGGAAACATGGAGTTTCAGGAATGAAAGAAGAGGATAAGATATGGTAAATTTCTGGAAAAATATAAAATATATTTTTCTTTATTAATTAAAAAATATATACATATGTAACTATTTAAAACAAAAAATATAGTACTGCCTGGTAGGATTTTCAATGGACGTGTATATAATACATAAAAAACCTATAAGTTAAAGGTCAATGGGGAGATGATATATGTTTTCATTCTTTCTACATTTTATTGGGAATTGGTATAGAATAATTCCAAGTAGACTGTAAAAGATGTGCTATATATAATGTAATTCTTAGAGAAATAACTAAGAAAAAATAAAAAGTGATTTAGGGAAAATACATACATTAGAGATACTAAAATGGAATACAAAAATATTCAAATAATCTAAAGGAAGGCAGGAAATAGAAGGCAAGATTAAAAAACAAAGGGAACAAACAGAAAATAAGTAATACAATAGTGGGCTAAATCCAACACAACTATGGTCTAAAGACTCCAATTCAAAGGCAAAGACTGACAGACTGGATAAAAAAGCAAGAATTCACTATAGTTTGCCTGTAAGAGGAGCACTTTAAATATAAAGAAAATTAGTTTATAGTAATAATGGAAAAATATATACTATGCAAATAGTCAGCATAGAGTGGTTCTTTAATATCAGATGAAATGAGTTGCAAGACAAAGTGTATTTCTAGAAATAAAAAGAATATTTCAAATGGTAACAGGGGCAATTCACCAGGTAGAAAGTTATCAATGTCAATTCATGCAATAATGGAGCCTAAAATACATAAAGCAAAATCTGACAACATTAAAGAAAGAAATAGATAATTTTATACTCTTAAGAGATTTTAACATTCCTTTTAGAGCAACTCATTGAAAATCTGGGCTCCATGCCCTCACCACACACACAAAAAAAATTCAGCAAAGACATAGATCTCAAAATCACCTTGTTCTAATTAACATTTATAGAATACACTCAACAACTTCAGAAAACATAATATTTTGAATTGTGCAATGGTACATGAACCAGACAGGCCATATTTTGGGCCATTAACAGTCTCAGTATTTAAAATGATCAAAATCATACAAAGTGTATCTTCTCTGACCACAATGTAAAAATTAGAAAATAGTATTAATAAGATTTCTAGGAAAATCTCAATAGCATGCTTCAAAATAATTCACAGATCAAAAGTGAATCCATGAGGTAATTAGAAAATATTGTGAACTAGAGGACACCAAAAGTACAATATATTAAAAGCTGTGATTGGAGCTAAACAAGGATTTAAAGAGAAAAAAAAAATATCTTTAAATGCTTATATTAGAAGACAGATCTAAAATTAATGACAATATTCTACCATAAAAAACTAAACAACAACAGAAACAAACCGAATATCAAGAACAAATTAAGCCCAAAGTAAGGAGAAGGAAGAAAATAGCGAAGATGAAAGCAGAAATCAAGAAATAGACAGGCAAAAGCTAATAGCTGGTTATTTGAGAAGAGCAACAAAAACCAAAGGTGCAATGATCAAGAAAAAGAGAGAGAGAGAACACAGTCACCAACATTTGGAATGAAAAAGAGTTAATCACACAGTTCAATAGATAGTATAAGGATAATAAAGTAATACAACAATTTTACACCAACAAATGTGACAACTCAGATGAACTGACAAATTTCCTAAAAAATACAACTTATCGAAATTGACACAGGGAAAAAAAATTAGGAATATATCTGTATACATTAAAGAAATTAAATTGCTATCAAATACCTTTCCTAAAAGAATTTCCAAAAAGATATTTGAATTCTGACAAATATCCAAGAAAGAAATAACAGCTATCTTACATAAATATTTTCAGAAAATAAAGAAGGAAATATCACTGCCTTATATTGTTTTTAATACCAACAAAACACTAATATAAAAATGTAACAATTATATTGTGTAAAAAAAAGTCAATTCCAATATCTCTCATACAGAAATAAAGATCCTTAACAAAAAGTTGTATATGTATATATAAGTACAGTTGGATTAAATTTACTAACATTTATATATGTTAATATATTAAATATATTTATATATTTACCATACACATATATATAAAGAATAATACATCATAACGAAGGTGTTTCCTAGGAATGCAAGGATGGCTTAACATGTAGAAATCAATGTAATGCACCATATTAACATTTTACTATTCATTTTTACCTATTAATGTTTTTCCTATTCAAAATTACCTGTTAATATTTACTATAAACATTTTACCTCCAACATTTTACTGGAGTACCCAGCCATTTTCATAGGCAATATAAGAAATTATAAGAAATAAGTTTCTAACCATCAAAAAGAAGGCAGTAAAACTGCCAATATTTGCATATTATATGGACAGTTTACATAGAATATACCAAGGGATATATAAAAACCTATGGAAACTAATGAAGGAATTTAGCAAGTACGTAGGATCACTATTTGCCATTTTAACCATTTTTAAGTGTACAATTCAATGGCATTAATTGCATCCACAGTGTTGTGCTACCATTAACATCCTCCATTATAAAAACATTTTCATCACCCCAAACTGAATCTCTGTATCCACTAAGCAGTAACTCCCATTTCCTCCTCCCCTCAACCCCTGGAAAGTTCCACTCTACTTTCTGTCTCTATAAATTTGCTTATTCTATAAATTTCATATAAGCAGAATCATACAATATTTGTTCTTTTTGTCTGGCTTATCGCATTCAATATGATGTCTTCAAGGTTCATCCATGTTGTCACATGTATCAGAACATCGTTCTTTACGGCTGAATAAAATTCCATCATATGTATATACCACGTTGTGTTTATCCATTCACCTGTTGATGGACTCTTGCATTGTTTCCCCCTTCAAGCAATGGTGATTAATGTTGCTAAGAACATTTGTATATAAGTACTTGTTTGGGTCCTGTTTTGATTACCTTTTAACTCTTTTTCAACTTTGAAATCTGCTTTCTTTTTTCCCTCACACTAATAAGGAAAGCAGGATCAAAGGGTGAGAATGAGAAAGGCTAAGGGAATTTTCCAAAATCACAGGAGCAGCAAGGGTCAGACTTGTATTAGAGTCCCAGCCACGGTCTACCCAGAGCCACGCTCTTTCCCCGGGCATGCGCTTCAATAAGCCTGCCTTGTGGGGGCCTTACGAACAGGACACAGGCTAATCCTCTGCAAGACTGCTGAGTTTCTGCCTGGACTGGGAAGAAAAAACATACACATAGGCATGAGCCTATGATTCTACAATATTTGGCCTTTTATTTTTCTCTCTAAAAGTCCCTGCTCATGAGCTTAGCAGGAAAAATAATTCTTTGAGAAACTAGCCTTACTTTATAAGTGATTTCATCTCAGTATTTATCTCTTTAGGAAATGTGTGTTCAAGAATCTGACCAATAGCACTTGTTCCCTAAAGAATAATTTGTTTGAAAATTCGTTTATTAAGGAACTGGAGAGCAATCACAGAGGCTCAAGACAATGCTGGGTTTTATGCCCACTGCTTATTTTAACAGACAGGCCCTGGGTGTTTGGATTTGGAAAGTTGTGCAATAACATAGAAAAAATATGGATTGTAGAGTTAGCGGCACCTGAATTGTAATACCAGTTCTGTCATTTAGTTAACAACTTTGGATTTTGAGGTGGGATATTTAACCTCTCTGACTTTCTTCACTCATTGCCTTCATCTGAGAAACAGGTTAATCATCTCTACCCCTCAAGGTTAGAACATTAAAAACAATTGTCTTTCTCCACAATATTTTATTGTGAAACTTTTTATACATGTGGACAAGATGAGATATATGCAATGAAAACCAAATTTCCCTCCACCTAGAGCCTACAATGAACATTCTATTATGTTTGCTTTATCATACACCTATGCATCTTTCCAGCTCTCTAGCCTTCAATCTACTTTATTTTTTTTCCTTTCAAAGTAAATTACAAACATCAGTACACTTTACTCCTAAAAACTTCAGCATACATATCATTAGATATACTTTAAAATTATTTAGTGTTTTATAAACAAAATTTACATATGGTGACACACAAATTCTTGCACCATTTGAGAAGGTCTGACAAATGTTACACTTGTGAAACACAAATCTCCATTAAGATAAGGAGCATTGCTATCGCCCCCAATATTTCCCTCATGTCCTTTCCTAGTCAATCTCTGCCCCTATTTCCTCTATTTTTTATATATTTTCAGCATAAATTAGTTTTGCCTGTTCTAGAACTTATTATAAATGGAACCATACAGTAGGTAGTCTTTTTTTGTAGGGTTTTTTGATATCATAAAAGTTTTGGGGATTCATCTATGTTGTTCATGAATTAGTAGTTTGTTCCTTCTAACAGCTGAGAAGTATTCCATTTATGGACACCACGGTTTATCTGTCCCTCTCTTGATGAACACCTGGGCTCTTTCCAGTTTGGGCTATTCTAAATAAAGCTGCTATGAACATTCTTGTACAAGTATTTTTGTGGATATATGCCTTTATTTCTCTCTAAAAATACCAGGTAGTGAAATTGAAGACCATGGGATAAATGTATGTTTAGTTTTATAAGTAATTTCCAGACTTTGGGCCAAAGTGATCACACCATTTTACACACATACCAAAGATTTAGAAGAGTTCCAGTTGCTCCACATCCTCACCAATATTTGATGTTAGCAGGCTTTTCAAATTTAGCCATTCTAGTGAATGTCTCTCAATGTGCATTTTCCTGATAATCCTGGTGATGAATAACATTGAGCATCTTTTTGGATGTTTATTATCCATTTGTATATCTCCTTTGCGATATATCCGATCAAGTATTTTGCCTCTTTTTAAAGTTTTTTGCCTATTCCTTAGTGCATAGTAGAAATGCTTGATAGCTTTGGTTAACAATCTTCTGTCAGGTATGCATTTTGCAAATTTCTTAATGGTGTCTTCTGATTAGCTCAAGTTTTCAATTTTTATTAAGTCTAATTTAACAATTTTAGTGGTTATTGCTTTCTATGGATTAAGAGACTTTGCCTACCACTACGTCACAAAGATATTCTATGTTTTCTTCTGAAAGCTTCGTAGTTTTAAATTTTATTTTTAAGTCTATGATCCATCTCAAATTAATTTTGGGTAGTAATATAAGGTAGGGGTTAGTGCTCAGTTTTCTAATACCATTCATTAAAAAGAATTTCTTTTCCTCATCGGACTGCTTTGGCACCTTTGTTGAAAATCAAGTGACTTTATAAGTGTAGGTCTATTTCTAGGCTCTCAATTCTGTTCCATTGATTTATTTATCTTTTCATGTAGGTATTACAAAGTGTTTATTATTGTGCCTTAACAGTAAGCATGAAGTCAAATAGCTTAATTTGTCCAGCTTTACTCTTCTTTTTCAAGGCTGCTTTAGATATTCTAAGTACAGTGCATTATCATATAAGTTTTAGAATCACCTTATCTTTCTACAAATCAATCAAAGGAGAATTTAGGATCACTGTAACTCTATAGATCAATCTGCAAATAGTTGACATTTAATTCTCAATAATTAGACATTATTGAGATGTCTAATAAATAAACATGGCTTTTCTTTCTTTATATTTAGGTCTTATTAATTGCTTTCAGCAATAACTTATAGTTTTTAATATAGAGGTTTTACATACCATTTGTTAAAGTAATTTTTAAGTATCTTATATTTAATAATGCTATGCTATTGGAATTTTTAATTTTTCTAATTCTTTGTACTATTATGTAAAAAATGCATTTGAGTTGGGTATATTGGCTTTATATCCTAAAATCCTGCTAAATTCATTTATTAGTCCTCATTGCTGTTTTGTAGATTCCTTAGGATATCCTATGCAATCAATCTTGTCATCTGTACACAGAGAAAGTTTTACTGTATTCCTTTTCATTTCTTTTCTTGTCTTATTACCCTGGCTAGGACCTACAGTACAATAATAACTAGAAGTGGTGAGAGTGGACATCCTTGCCTAAATATCAGTCATGGTGAAAGCAACATTGTTTACCCATTAAGTCTGATATTAATAGCTGTAGCTTTCTCACAGATTCACTTTACCAGATTGAAGTTCCCTTCTGTGGCAGTTTGAGATTATTAATTCCAAAAAAATAGATTATGTCTGTAAACTGGTCTGTTCCTCTGGGCCTGATACCCTTTGATTATATTAGATTCAGCTGAGATGTCTTTGATTAAATTATGTTAAGATTAGGGCTTTGATTTGACCATGTCAGTAGAGTATAACTCAGTTTGAGTCCCCACCCCCTTTGTGGGCTATAAATACACTCAATCAGGGACACACACAGAAGTAGATACACAGAAAAGATACACAGAGGAAGAGAGCGCCACAGACATGGCACAGGCCCCGGGAAGAGAGACGAGCCATTGTCTGATTAGTTTACAGCTGACCTTCTGAAGAGAACAGAGTAGCTGAGCCCAGAAAAAAGCAGCCCTGGAAAGAAATGAGCCCTGTGCCACCCTACAGCTGAGATTGGAAGAAGCTGGACCCATGGAGGGGCTGAATCCTCACAGACATTATCTGCCATCTTGCTTCAACACGTAGCAACACAGTTTGGTAAGGACGTAATCTTGAGTTGGACTCTTTAACGCCTTGTAACTGTAAGCTTTTACCCCCAATAAATACATTTTATAAAAGCCAACAGATTTCTGGTACTTTGCACCAGCACCCCCTTTGGCTGACTAATACACCTTCTATTCCTACTTTGCTTCAAATTTTATTATAAATGAGTGTTCCATTTTGTCAAATTGTTTTCCTGTGTTTATTTAAATGATCACATGGTTTTAGCCTCTATTCTGTGGTTTTGGTGAATTATATAGATTGATTTTCAAATGTTTAACTTGCATTCCAGGGACAAACCCTACTTGGTTGTGGTATATTACCATTTTTATGTTTTGCTGGATTCTATTTCATAATATTTTGTCAAGGTCTCCAATTTAAAAAAAATTTTTTTGTTTGTTTGTTTTGTTATATCTTTGTCAGGTATGGCATCAGGGTTATGATGGCTACTAAAAAAATATGTTCCTACTTACTCTCTTTCCTGAAGGATTTTGTGTATGATTGGTATTACTTCTTCCTAAAAATTTGATAGAAATTCACCAGCAAAACCATCTGGGCCACAGCTACCTTTTAATAGTGACTGTGTCATAGATACTGTGTTAGATATTTTACTTCTATTCTCTTTTATTTATAATAACACTTCAAATTACATAATGCCCCATTTTACACATGTCAAAATTGAGAACTGCAGAGAGTAGCTAATTTGCATAAGGACAGGCTCATATGTCAGTTATTAACATATGTCAGGTTTAGCTCTAGAGTGTTCACGATACCACAGAATATCAGTAGACTGTAAATTGTACAAGTAAATCTCACTCTAGAAACCCTTTTAATCCATGGTCCTCATTAAGGAACAAGGATCTCAACTGGTCATCAATTGATTTATCAAGACAAGAGGCTATTTCTTTAAAATTTGTTAAACACAGAGCCTAATTTCAGACATGCCACTAATATAACTCTTAAAAGATAGAAGTTACATTAGTAATGAAGTCAGTTACATGTAATATCAACCATAGTTCAAAACACATTCACTTCAGCCTGTTTCAGCATTTTATTTATGCAACTGTCTTTACCTAGAGACGGCAAGTATGTTAAGTAAGTCAGTGCCTATAACCATTCTTTCACTATAGTAGTTTTCCACTATAGACAGGAAATAAGTTTATTTATAATGAATCAGACAGCACAGTGCCAATTAAGAAAAGAACCCTATTGGGAAAATCACATTTGTGCAGCATGAATTGCTAAAAAAAAAAAAAAAAAGTCTAATATTTTTATTTGAACTGACATGTAAAACAAATAAGCACTATAGAGCTTTAGTTTCTTTGTCATTCCCTGGCAACCCCAAACATCATACTTCTTTCATTTTGTTGCCTGATGGATTTAGATCATGAGTCACACACAAAAAATCAATGCTATTAGGCATATAGGCAAGTTGATTTTGTTGTGTGAATACAGTATGAAAAAGAAGAGGCAGACACATGACCCAACATATTTTTCCTAGTAATGTTTTCTTTATTTGAATTTACCAAATGGGCAAAAAGGAGCTTAGCTATCCACAGTCTTTCTGTGAGCAAGTAAACTTTATTCATCCATTTTTCTCATTCATCTTATGAATATAAATTAAGTGTGCTTTGAGTTTCTCAGTATCCATGGCTGGGGGGAAAAAGGAGGTTGAGAGAGATCAGTTGTTACAGGGCGCTCAGCTGTTTGTGGCTTTTCAGTTTTTCCATAAACCTAACTGGTATCAGTGTATGTAAAGCTTCTAACACTTCCAGCAAGGGACTACTTCACAGAAGAAAAATGCTTTCCTTGGAGTTTACAAATGCCATTTGGTCTAATTTTTCAGCAAGAGTTTGTCTAGTTAGATTATGAGATTTTTCCTGGAGAGCAACAGCAGCAGAATGTCTCCCATGCTGTCAGAAAAGGAGAGTTATATTTTTGTTCCTTGGATGACACATATAATGTAATGGGCAAAATGTCAAGTGGGTGGGGAACCATTAGCCCATATAAACCTACAGAAAAATCTCTAAGATAAAGGCATTCTGAATAAGACTCTACACTAGTATATTTGGTTTCAAGAAATCATCCAAGAAGGCAGCTGGGAGACTGGTTTTATGGGGCAGCATTCAAAGTAAAGGTTCCGACCCAGAAAGCAAGTGATTCTGAGGGCTGACCAACGACAGGAAGTAATTAGGGAAAACTGTGTACCCAACACTAGGAATACTAACTGCAAAATAAAATCCAGAGGGTCAGAGGTCCTCTGAAAAGATGTAAGTTACAACTCGGAGCCAGCGTTCAGAAAGAATAGGCCATGAAAAACGAAAGAGTGTCTGGGATGATTTCTTCAAGTCTTGCTCTCCTGAGCCTCGTTTATCAGATGGGTGCGTGCATGGGTAATGTCAGAATGGCTTAAAACTAAAAGCAAGACACAGGTCAAGATTCAATCGCTAAGGAAGAGCTCTTCATTAGACCAAGTGTCTTGCTAGACAATATCCTATTCCTTTCTTATTCAGCACACATTCCTTGAGCAACTCAACAGAATCCCCCCATAGATGACCTCTATTTTAGCTAAGCTCGATATTTTTAAAATCCATATTAAAAGCTACTAAGTTTTAAGCTAATAGCATCACCGGGTATGTTCTTTTCATGAGATTCCCTGGAGGACTGCACTATATGTCAAACTCTTGAAGCATTTAATATGAGTTGATTTGTAAAATATTTTTCAAGTACCTATCCATCATCTGCACAGATATTTACTTAGTGTGGTGAATTAAGAGAAAGAACTCTGGAGTCAGGCTGCCTGGGCTCAAATCCCAGTTTTCCCACTTACTAGCTGTGTGACCTTGGGAAAGTTACGAAACCTTTTTGGAATCAGTTTCCTGTACCGTACAATGGGGGACAACAGCAGTCTCACAGGGTGCTGTGAGAGATAAATGAGGGATACGTAAAGCATGGAAAACAGGGCAGAGCCAGAGGCGGCCATAGGTAAAAGGTAGCTGTCTCCTCAGTTATATCAGGACATATAAATAACGATTATTTTCTTTTTACTGGATTTTACAATGCTCTATTTCAAGAAATTACCAAAAGGAGGGGGCCCTTTCGATCTGCATATCTGCTAAACTCTCTTAATAAGATTTATATTAAGCGGCTTAGGATCAAATGTAATGACTAAGGCTGTACCTTCAAAGTTACAAATATTTGAAAATGGAATGGCTCCTTTATAACTTAAAGGTACTATTTCAATTGCTTGGTTGTGCCCAGAAATAACTGAGCAAACCCCAAAGATATCCAGGCCTGACACACTTGGAGAAGCAGATGTGGTCACAGAGACTGTGATGACTCCAATTTCACCAGCTCTCCTGACCTGCTTCAACAGGTCCTGCGGCCCTCTAAGAATATTCCCTATTAAAGGTTTCTGGGTATGGTTAGAGCGAAGCACACACCGCTGAGGAACATGCTCATGCCCTCTGCAAGTTGCCATCCCTGCTCTTTAGGTACCCGCTTTCTCGCTGAGGGCCACTGGGCCCCCACGCACCCCGCGGGCCACTCGCAGAGCAGCCTGGGAAGCCTCAAGGGACAAAGCCAAGATGGCGGAGGCTGGCAAGGCGGGAAGGCTGCCACTTAACACAGGCGCCGCCTTTAGGAGGAACCCCGTCGCGGGCCGCAGGTTTCTCAGGGTCTCCGAATTTTCAGTCTAACAGCTCTGCAGGTTTCTGTTTATAGCCCTTGTACCGTCTCACAAAACTCCCAAATTCCATGTTCTCATATGCCCATTAAAAGTCGTTTAAAAAGTTAGGTGTTTTCCTAATTTATAGAAAACTCTGTTATGCAAATGCCAGGTAATTCTGCCACGGGTGGAGATGGTGTTATATAAGGAAACGGTGCAGAATGCAGATTCCTGAGCGGTATTTGCCGACTGTGCCTGCGGCGGCCTCCACCTCCTAGTTCGACTTCACAACGAACTGACTGAGGGAGCACACAGAGGATCCCCCTTCAAGGGGGAGAAGGTGCAGTCCAGAGAGTTCTAAAGTCTTACCAAATGAGCCCAGGACCTGGAAGAGGCTCTTATTTAGCTGTGGGCAGGGGCGGCCAGGGGAGCTGACCCCACTACTCATACATCTACAACTAGCTATTTAGTAAGCATATGAAAAACGTAAATGGGGAAAAAAGATTTAGGAAAACCTAAGTACACTGACGACTAGAAGTCCTCGTTAAGTCCTCCTTTGCTATCAATCACTGCTGCTTAACCAAAGGAAAGCAAACAGAAGGAGCTGTGCTCTCTGAAGTAGTCTATACTTGTATCTCTTTCAAAGTGGAAGTAAATTAATTTCACAAATTAACTTTTAAGCTATTAACTAGGTTACCATGTGGTTAGCTCTTTTAGAGAAAGACACTTATTAGCTGGGAAAGCCGAATTCTGCACCTTCTTCAGTACTTGTAGCCCCGCACTGTCCAATATGGCAGCCACTAGCCACGTGTGGCATGGAGTGCTTGACATGTGGTTAGCTCAAATTGTAAAATACACACCAGATTTCAAAATCTTAGTATGAAATAATGTAAAATGTCTCGATAGTTTTTAGATTGATTATATGTTCATAATATTTTGGAAACATTGGTTTATCTAAAACATATTATTAAAATTAATTTCACCTGTTTCTTTTTACTTTACTTATGGGGCTACCAGAAATGTTAAACTTCTTGATGTGGTTTGCATTTGAGGCCCAAAGGACATTTCTCTTAGATAGCGCTGGACTGAACCAACCACAGAAAATGGTAGAGAAGGAAACGATCAGAGTGAGCAGGGCTCAGGGTAATTACTACAAGGTACATAGTCCTTGCCCTGGATATCCCAATCCCCACAGTGATGGAGAAACCTTGATACAAAAAACTTACAGACCGCTAGCTATGCTTTCAACAGACAGGTCTTTTAAAAGCATCAGTAAACATTTATTGAGTTGTATCCATGGCTTTGAGGGGATAACAAATGAGCAGTGGAGATAGGGAGAATACATAAAAAATTTAAATAGATGACAGTCTGTTTTGAGTGCAGTATAGGAAATAAGTGATACAGATACAATTGTTACTCCCCTGATAGCCATACTTTAAAACCACTTGGCACAAAGGGTCTATTTTAGTAGTCAGAAAACAATGATATAAGGCTCAAACCCAGGTGGACACCTGTTTCTTAAATAGTTTTATTGGGACATAGCCATTCCCATGCATTTACATAGTCTATGGCTATTTTTGTGCTACAGTTGCAGCAGTGTTGAGTTCTTGCAAAAGAGACCAGATGGCCTGAAAATCCTAAAAATATTTACTATCTGGCCCTTTATAGAAAAAGTTTGCTGACCCCTGGTTTATGGTCAGTACTCAAGTCAGAGTTGTTCTTATAAAATGTAAGTCAGATCACATCTCTCCTCTGCTTAAACTTCTCCAATGGCTTCCCACCTTACTTAGAGTAAAAGAGAATCAAAGCCAGAGTCCTTCCCACCTCTCTGTGAGAGCAATCAGCTGCCTGCTCTATCGCAAGGGTCTCCTCGCTGATGCTAGAGGATACCAAACAAGCTCTTGCTTAAAGGCACTTATCTTTACTATCCCTTCTATCTCGAAGGCTCTTACACCCCAAATATCCACCAGGCCCCTCCCTCACCTTTTTCAGGTCCTTGTGCACATGTCACTGACCACTGGATTTAAAATAGCTACTCCCTCCCCTCCATAGCACTTACAGCAAGTGACCCACTATATATTTCACTTCTGTGTTGGCTTGTCATCCAACTAAAACTGATGGTTCATGGGAGCAATTATTTCCGTCTGTTTTGCTTGCTGCTGGATCCTTAGCACTAGGACAGTGCCTGGCCCATAAATACCTAAAAGACTGACTAGAGATTTCATTGTTATTCTAAGCACCTCTGAGATAATGAAATGTGGGCCCTGTCCTAAGTGGTAAGAAATCTAATCAAATAATTAAAATATATACACCTGGGCATAGAGGAATAGATAAATACATACATTTCCTTCCTTCCTTCCTCCCTCCCTTCCTCCCTTCCCCCTCTCTTATGGAACTATCCATCAATCCAACCATCTACCTACCCAGTAAAAGAAATATTTATAATACTGGGAGAAGCATGATGGCTTGAGGAAAGCAGGCAGCTCCAGCCACATTAATGCTGAAATGCTTTTTGGGAAATGTGTTGTACATATGGTAGCTAAACAATTGCTCATGCTGAGATGCTGGAAGAAGAATGTTCCAGCATTCATGACGACTTAAACCAGTGGTTTTCAAACTTTGTTCAGTGCATTTTTTTTTCCTAAAAGAACTCTTACAGAACTCCAATATAAAACTTAAAGGCCTTGGTTAAACAGGAAGTGTTTGTGAGAAGCCCGTACCCTACTCTTACCTCTACTCCTCCAGGCTTCAGAGGCAAGACTACTTAGAACACAATTTGAACACCACCAGCTTCTATAGATGGTACCACAGAGTTCACATCACTTTTATAACTTCAACAAAGCAAGAATCGGGATTCTGGCTGGGCCCAATTAAAAGATTTTGCTCTGTCACAAACATCTCAAGAGATGTGATACACCTATATACTAATAATGAGATTTCATCTCAGCTGTGCTCCTAGCTGCACCTTAAGCATTTGTCCTTTTTAAATTAAAAGGCAGCCAAGGTAAATGAAAATTAGACATCAGCAGCAGTAACCCGATGAATATCGAGATACTAGGAGTGCTGACAGAGCAAACACAGAGCCAGGCATGAAAATGTGCTCTTCATTCAGTCCTGACTGTAAGGAATGTTTCCAAAAGCATCCTTACACAATTTTCCTTCCCCTTCCTCATATCCCATTTGCTAATATTTGGACATACGCTTCTGGGAGAACAAAAAGGTCCTCTTTTCTGTTAAATAGTTTAGTTGCTTATCATCATTTTAGCAACCACCTGAAAAGCTGAGTGATGCATCACTGTCATTTACTGCCATCAATCAGGAAAAAAGTAATCCTGCAATTTACCAACATCATCCTACAAATACTAAGACGTGAAGTGGCATGTAGCAGAGGAACATGTTTATACAAAGTTTGGGGTCCTACATTATATTGATTGCTTTAATCAAAGAATTGTAAAAATGTGTATCTAAATCTATATCTATCTATCTCTCCATCCTATGTATCTACTACACCTGAACAAATAATTCTTTTCTTTTTTTAAAAAAGCAAACTAAACCAGATTTGCCTCCATCACTCTTACTTTCTGTGCCACATGCCTACTGCCAGAAGGTGCTCTAGGGGCCAACAGTGCTATAACCAAAACAATATCTTCACTTTGGGTTTTGATCATCAGCAAAATACTTAAATGTAGATTACCTGGAAGGTCAAGGTAATTCTACTGGGTTAGAGAGAAAGGTATTTTTATCTTTTAAATGTGCAACTTAGAAATGATAAAATGTAAATATTATAGTAAAATATGCAACTATCAATACTCAACAGCATTGGCGTTGTCACCCTACCACTCTATCTGCAGCCTAGTTTCTCACCCTGAAGACTCTTTTCAAATAACTGTATTCAAAGATCATGGACTAGACATTTATGTTTTCAGGATTAGTTCACCCAAGAAATAAAACTTTTCACTGATGAGAAAATGACCAACATAAGGCCTAATTCTAAGTGGAACACTATTTTTTCTTGAGCCAAAATATACCATCAGCCATGTGTCAAGGTTAAAGCACAAGTTTAGGACAGAAATGTAGATGTAGTAGAGCCAATTATTGTTCTCTCTGAATGAAATTGTCAAATTTTGAGTATTTTTGCAGAGAGCTTTCTAAACAGAAGTAACACTGTGATGAACTGATTCAGTTAAGGCCTGCTCTGGTGCCAGGTTCAGAATCCAAGTCCTCGGACATGGTTCTCCCATTGCACATCAAGATAGCCTTTAAACAAGTCATGGAAATTAGTGTTCGGGGAAAAGTTCAAGAGTATAAACAAATGCCTTCTGCTCTCTGAATCATGTCTTAACCCAACAAAAGCCGCATTTACATTTCCTACCATCTAAAAGCAAGTGGCCATGTCATTAAATAATAAAAACAACACCTTGCATCTAACCAACAGCAAATGTAATACACATCAAACCACTTCTCCTGGAAACTATCCCATGTGGTTCCAATACTAGTAGAAAAGGTTTAGAAAATACTTAGATGTAGGTTGGACTGGGTGTATCAGTGTATCAATTTATAGGAAGGTGAGATGCTGAAGGAGGAGGAGGAGAAATAATAACTTTTGTATATAGGTACACGATGATTTACAAATAAATGTCAATGAATGACAAAAGGCAACACAATACTAATAATACAAGCTAAAATAATGAAATACTAATTTTCATACATATCGCTACTCATAGTTTTAAAAAAAATTACAACACCCATTACGAGCCAAGTTTTGGTAAATCTGATTTTGTAATAATGGATTATGGACTGCACTGTAAAGGCAATATGGGCCATGTATACCAACAGGAACAGCTTTTATCCAACAACTTGATGTTCTGTATCTCTCAATAAAATTTTTAAAAATCCAAAATATGAAATATCTATGTATACTAAAGGATTCATATTAGTTTAAAACAAAACAATATTAAAAAGCCTTCTCTGATTTAAGACTAGGTATTGCATAATTTGCCATTTTTTTATTCTTAAGATGCTTCTAATCTCGTCGTTTCTTTCGAATGGACTATCAGCTCCTTGAGGGCAGTAGCTGTGTTTTTACCCCCTCTCCCTTTGTATGTTGCTGCCGTTCAGTATTCATTATTGGCAACACAAAGTTCCAATCACATTGCCAATGAGCAACTGAACTGGTTTTGCTAAGTGATCAGATATGAATCTGAGGGAGTAATTCTAGATGCCTCCTCAAATACCCATAGAGAATTTGATTTCGTAATACAGATCTCATCATTATTATGAAGCAAATTACTGGCGCTTTATACCAATGTTTTCAGGTACTTCAAAGCACATGCTAAAAATATATATAAAAGAACAATAAAGACTTCCTAGAAATTAAAAATGTGATTGCTGAAAAATATTAAGAAAAGTGTTGGGAAATAGGGTCAAAATCTCCTAGGACATAAGGACAAAGACAGAAAGATGAAAAATATGAAGGAAAGATAAGAAATGTAATGGATCAAGTCAGGGAATCCATCATGTGACTAACAGGAGCTCCACTATTAGAGAAGAGAGAAATGTTGGAAAAATATATGCTATGTAAAATTACCTAAGGAAACCAGCAGTTGAACTTAAACAAAAAAAGGTGTTACAATCATGAAAAAGTTTGTATTGAGGAAAATAATAGGGTATGAAGACATATTGACTGGAATTGGTGTTGGGATTATGATTTTCTTTCTTTTTTAACATTTGATATTAGTAATTGACAATAAAAAATCAAGTAGGGAAGTGAATGTGGCTCAAGCAGTTGGGCACCCACCTGCCACATGGGAGGTCCCATGTTCGGTTACTGGTGCCTCCTAAAGAAGACGAGCAAGACAGTGAGCTGATGGGACAGGCTGGCATGGTGAGATGACAGAACAAAGAGACACAGTGAAGAAACACAATGAGAGACACAACAAGCAGGGAGCGGAGGTTGCTCAAGCAATTGGCCACCTCCCTCCCACATGGGAGATCCCAGGTTCGGTGCCCTGTACCTCCTAAAAAGAGCACACAACTAACAGATACAGAGAGCAGACAGCAAGCACAAATGGGTGTGTGTGTGTAAATAAATAAAATAAATCTTAAAAAAAAAAAAAAAAAACAAGCAAAAAGAAAGGAAAAAAGGCATGCTTGACATAAGTTTAGTTTATAGAAGACATTTCTAGAAACGCATGTGAAACACCATTTGGGAGAAACTGAACCACTCTTTCCCAGCCAGAGAAGATCATTTTCATCCTAATAGTATATCCCACAAGTGATTTCTGAGGCTCCCAAAGACCCGTGTTGGCAAGAGCTCATCTTCAGAGCACCCCTGTGCTCAACATGAACTTATCGTTTCAAATTAAGAGGAACCTGCCTGATGATGACTGTAGGGGGGCCCTTCTCAAAATGCTGGCTTTTGTGGAAAGGGAACAGTGCTTCAACACTTGGTACTGGTCCAGTCCACCAAAAGAGCAGGCGACCTATATTCTTTTTAAACTCTCTTGTTCTTCAAAGTATGATGTTCTTCCGCTACCCTCAATCTATCTATATTTTTATAGGACATTCCAAATATTTCAGGCCCCTTTACACATATTATTTTGATAGTCCTTACGTGAAGAAGTTCTTTTGCAACTACATGAGAAGTGGAAAGAAGGGCGTCGTTAATCTCATTTTTATAAATGAGCAAACAGGCATAGAAGTAGTGACATTGTCATAATGAACTCAGACCAAAACTCCAGTACCCTGGCCTCCTAGACAGCTTTTCTTTCAGTTACAACAGAGTTATTTCACAGCATTAAAAAGTTTTATTGTGGTAACATACATCTATAACATAAAATTTGCCATTTTAACCATATTTGAGCATACAATTCAGGAGCATTAATTACATTTACAATAGTGTGCTTCCATCACCACCATCTGTTAGCAAAACATTTTAATCGCCCCTAACAGAAACTCTGTACCCATCAAGCAATTACTTCCCCCATAGCATTTTAACAATGAATATTAATGTAGAAGTTCCCAAAGTCATAACAGTCACACACAACCCAGAGACCATAGTCAGAACAGATTTCCAGTCCTTAGTGCATTTCATTCAACCTATTTGAAGAATAAGATGAGAAGGTTTCAGCACCGAATTAAAAAGATACACACCCACGCACATACACATTTGCTTTCTCTCAGTTTCTCCCAAGAGAAAACTAGTCGTTTTTTTTTTCACTGAAGTTTGAATTGCAGAAACTTTTGCATTGCTACTAAAAAGATAAATTAGGGAAAAGAGAGGAAGGGGAGGAAGAAGAGAAGAATGGATAGGACCGAAGATTGGCTTCCACACAATTCAGCAGATCAGTGTGTCATCCAGTCCAACTTTGTCTCAACATGTATCTTCATAAATAAACTTCCTGAGCTCCTAATTAACAGAGGGGGAAAGGAAATTTACGTGGGTTCAGGAAAGAATAAATGTTCCTAGGTGGAATTTTAGTAATGAAAGAAGACGCTATTGACAATAACTACGGATTCAAGTCTCAGGATTTATTGAATGTTTGCCCTTCTAAAGATTCTGAGGGTTACAAAAACTTCTTTCAAAGGAAAACAACACAACCCACATGAACACTGAGTTCTTCCATTAGGAGAAAGTTCACTGTAAACAGACTTTGGGAAGGCAAAAGGGAATGGAGAAAACTGCCTGTAACCATGCCCTCACTCAAGTGTGAAGTCACCTTCGGAGTGGCCTGCTGGTCTGCCCAGCAGGGCCTGGAAGAGTGGGTCCACCCTGCCAGATAAGCCAAGTCACTCGAACAGAAAGCAAGGCCTGGGAACTATCCCCCAGAGCAGTCGGCTTTGCTTATATTTCCTACTAGCAAGCAGACGGGAAGTATACTCGGCCTGACAAAGAGGCAAGCAGAAGCCAAGGCTAAAAGTAGATTGCATTTCTGAGATTCTAAAATTGAAAGAACGGAAACCATATGGGGATTACTTTATTATTCAACTGAAGCCTTCAGGTGCCTTTAAATGAAAAGGAATATTGTCAACTGCATCCCCAGATCCTTTTTTTTCCTTCCCCCCTCCCTCCCTTTTCTTTTTAAACTTTACAAGCTCTGTGATTTAGCAGTGGAAATTCCCTAAATATAAATTAAGCATAATGTCCACCCAAGATTCCTCTTGGCACGCAACCAGAAGTTTGGCATTAAAAACTCTCATATGACTCTTGGGTGGGTGTAAGTTAGCATGTGTGTGTGTGTGACTTTATTTTTCCTTCTTCAGAATTATTCTCCTTAAAATAAAGATATTCATTGAAAATTGCATGGCAAATGTCCTGATGAAATGGAACAATTCTGATAGGTAGGTCACACCTCTAGGCAAAGACACCTAGTTTTTGGGCACTGGTAACTGCCACGTATACAGATTGCCTGCTCCACGGTCTAAAAAGTCCAGTCCCTAATCCCCTCAACACTAAAGAAAAGCCACGCTGACTGTATCGACCAGGACAGGCTGGGTACTGTGGCAGTAACAAATCCCAGGGACTGACACTAACAAAAGCTTGTTTCTTTCTCCTACAACATGCCCGACACAGGTTAGGAGGTCTTTTCATCACAGTCCCTCAGAGACTAGTCTGAAGGAGGCTCCATCTCGACACAGGCTGCCACCGAGGTAGGAAGTCGGAGATGAAGCAAATTGTACGCTGACTCTTAAAAGCTTCTTCTGGGAGGGGACACGTGCGACCCCTGCTCACGTTTTCACAGGTCAGCCACGGTCACCCGGTCACATCTAACCCCAGAGGGGGACAGGAAAGTGCAGAAGTGTGAAGCGTCCCCTAAGAGGGGATCGATAGGTCTGTGAGGGGCTCTGATGACCCCAGGAGTCTGACAGAGCCTCGAATGCATCCCGGACCCTCCTAGAGGCCAGGAAGACTATCTCTTGCCTTCTGAAGTACGTAGATGCCGGCACCGCAAACACAAAGTCTGCCTGACAAAAGAATTAAGAGGGACACTGGGCCTTGTGCCCCTGACAGTTCTCACTACTTTGTACCCCAGGTTAAGCAAGACACGTCTTTCTGTTGTTGAAACAAACAACAGAATAAATTAATGACTAAAGCCATCTATGTCCTTCAAATAACCTCTTTGGTTCTTATAGGACAGGGAAAGCAGTGCTTAGCCTCTAGTAAATTTTTTTCTGACAGAAATTCATAAAGATATATGGAAAAAATTTCCTTGCTGTCACTGAAAGGGGACCACGAGTATATTTCATCACTTACCTGCATTTATCGCAAATGCAAATTTTCACGCCACTAAACACTCAGGACAGTATTCCACTTTAACATGAATAAGTCTCTCTCAACTTAGCACATAAGGAACAGCAAAAGAATGTCTGCATAAATCTTGCTTTCCCAAGAAACAATCCAAAAAAAAAAAAATGTGTTATCTAAGAGAGAAGCTGAAGGTCAAATTAGAAAGGATACATAGAAGAGGAACCTTATTTTCTCCAATTCAGAAATACTTTTCTAGCATTCCTTCTCTGGTAAATTAACCCTGCCCTACACCCTGAACTTTTAAATGGGGGGCGAAGGGGTGAAGGAAATTTATTGGAAGGAGACTTTGGGAGGCTTTTAGTAATGTTAGAATACTGCTTACTATTTACTAGATACATGGAGAGACTTAAATAAAATATTCATGCCAACAGTATCTGTACAAGAGACCAGCTGTTCTTATTTATTCCAGCAGACTTGGAGACACAGCTCTCCTGGCCCTGTGATCCCAGCTCAGCGAACTGCTCTGGCAACAATTGCCTGGGCTTTGAAGCATTTCCGGTTGTGGTACAAGGTGCTCATTTTACAGAGAAGTGCTGAAGAGAGTTTATCCTAATAAGAACTCCAAGTTCTACCTGAAAGCTATCAAACCTGACCAAGAAAAAAAAATAACTCACCGTATTGCAGGCTTGGCTCCTAAGTCCTTTCCTTCTCCCGCTCGTGCCCAGCACCCACCTGCCCCCGCCAATCTCCACCATCCATGTTGCCTGCCTGCATGGCATGCACAGGACCAGGTACCAACTGGGAAAGCCTGAGTGAATTCGTATCCCCGCATTGGAGAGTGCCTTTGGGTAAACTCATCTCACCTGAGAGGTTTCTGAGCGCTCTTGTTTTTTATTTTTTGGATCAATACCCATAAAGGACTGAGAACCTTATAACTATGAGCAAGCAGCTCTAAAGAGCCCTGGCTGGTAAGTACTGAAAGGGACAAGTGCAAATGCAACAACTGTAATAACTGACATTTAATGGGTATTTTCTATGTGCCAAGTTCCATGCTTAGAGCTTTCCCAGCTCCTTGAAACCTTCAGACAACCCTATGAGCTGCACCTAGTGCCTTGCTTCCAAAGAGGCGAGTATTTAAAGGAAAAATAAGGTCACTTTACAGTGGGGCAACCTGGCAAACACCAGCTCAGCTGGTGACCATGGTTTAACACGAGCAGTGATAAATCTTGCCAGTGCGTTCCTTTGATGTGATGTGTTGAGAAAGGCACTCCAACTCTGTGGTCTTCCTCCCCCAAACCCAGAACCCCAGTCTAATCACGAGAAAAACATCAGGCAAAACCCAAGCGAGAGACATTCTAGAAAATACTTGCCTAGTACACCGAGGTCATCAAAAACAAGGAAAGTCTGAGAAATTGTTAGAGCCAAGAGAAGCCTGAGGAGCCATGGTGAGTAAATGCAACGTGGTGTCCTGGATGCGCTCCTGGAACAGAAAGAGGACACTTGGTAAAAAGTACGGAAATCCAAATAAACTGGAGTTTTGTTAAAAGTCAAGTACCAATGTTGGTCCCTTAGCTTTGACAAATGGACAGAATACTACGGCATGTTAGCAATAAGGGAAACCTCTCTGTCCTGCCTAGGTAACTTGTCTATAAATCTAAGAATCTTCTAAAATAAAAGGTTTATTTTTAAAACCCTCTGAGGGTTTTAAAAACTGGCATCTCCAGTTCAGAGCTGAAAAGCCATAGGTTAAATATTTCCCAGTTATAAGCTAGTTAAAGAGCCAAAGACCTTGGTCAGGTATCTACTTCACATTGAAGCAGCCAGTGGGATAAGGACTGTTGGGAGAAGAGCTCGCAGGAAATACATTAAGACTACCTCATGCCTGGTATATAAGTTGAGAAACAAACTAAAGGCATTTATTTCACTTACACTATTCATAACAAACTTCTATCTCTGCACTCAATTTTAAATAAAGGGGCCATAACATTACTTTCTAAATATTTCATTTTTATCTTCATCACAAATTTCAATTAACAGCAAATGCCATCAGTGAA
The DNA here is from genome assembly GCA_026826555.1 of Tolypeutes matacus. Classification (NCBI taxonomy): domain Eukaryota; kingdom Metazoa; phylum Chordata; class Mammalia; order Cingulata; family Chlamyphoridae; genus Tolypeutes; species Tolypeutes matacus. The sequence continues at coordinate 5,312,349 of JAKSZT010054400.1, forward strand.
TATCATGTTCAAACAAAATTATCTTAGGGTATTGCCAGCATGTTGGTCCTTCAACATTTCGTAAGAGAAGAAAGCATTAGCAAGGGGACATTCCATGCCGTAATGACCTATCTTTTGGCCATTCTCATTTGTTACCACCCACATTTCACCTTCGAAAGTACTAACTGGATATTTTGGTTACAGCGAGCTCAGCCCGTTTCTATAACAGGATAAGTGGGTTACAACTTGGGGAGCCCTTCAAAAGGAAATGACTACATCAATATAAGGAAAAGCTAAGCTACACTTTGGTTTTCTTCAGATCCTGAGAGATATCAGTTCAGCTACAGCTGCTCTAAAACCTCAAGAAAACTAAATGCCCTCTGAAATAGAAATTCTAACAGTGTTATCTGCAAGCCCAGTGTTTCCCACAGAGTGAAGCCAGCCTCCCTGGGAAAGCTCAAATATCCTCCCAGGAAGGCTCAAGCAGTCCAAGACATATTCTCTTTTTCCTTGGGACTTGCCAAAAGCAGACAGTAGGATTCAACAAATATTTCTAAATACTGTAGTTAATATATTGTTCCCTGTGAGAATATAAAGCGGAAGTGATCCAGCAAGTAAGAAAACAGGCTGCCTTCTGTGTGTGATTAGATTAGCCTGCCTAGAGACAAATTTTTCTCATCTTGTTCTATTTACAAGTCTTTTAGTTTATTTTTTTAAGGCAAGTTATTTCTTGAATTATTGATTTTTACCACTGTGGACTTGTCTCGAGAATAACTAAAACTATTTTTTTCTTTATACTTGAAACTATCCTTAAGGTAATTAGTTAATGGCACTGTATCTGTTTTAACAGGAGGGAAGCATGGAAAGAGAAGGGGGGAACAGAGTATGAAAAATTTTCCCACAGTATCACAGCAAAACAGTAGAATAGCAACAGATGGGGCTAACGCTTCTGCTTCACTGGATAACGGAAATATGATCAGATCCAAAGTTTAATTTCTTCCCTTCACCAAAAGAAAGGAATGAATCAAGTTCAAGGAGTCCTAATCATTTGCCCAGACACACACACCAAAAGCAACTTAGCAAACTGGCGTGGATTCAAAATAAACCCTTCCTCTCAAGATTTCTTGCTATTTTTATAATGGAACTCATGAAAAATTGGTCATTTTCGAGGCCTGCGGGGTTCAGGTCAGAATTTTTTGTTTTGTTTTTTAATTTCTAATCTTTTACAAGTGTTGAAGGGTCTATGAGAGGTTATACTTCTAGGATCATCGTGGTGAGGCAGAAGACTGCCCTTTGGGGACAGAGCAACTGAACCCTAGATGAGCCTCTGAGTCAGCCCAAATCCTGATCCTTGTTTAGCTCAACATCCTCTTTGCACCTTCCACAGTCTCAGCATTCCAGATGGGTGGGATGCTGGATTCATCACACCCATCTCCCACCCTTCAACTCCCTAACTCCCCAAAAGACACCTGCTGAACATTAGACCGAGTTTCAAAGACAAAACCCCACAAAATAAGGAGAGGTCAGACTTTTCAGAGTACATGCCAATAGACTTTTCAGTGTCTTTCAAAGTTTTCACGAATGGTGTTGAGCCTTTCAAATGATTTTTACATCGGCTTTTGGCTTTCCAGAAGACTGACGTTGTCTTAACTAAGTACATGGTAGGAGCAATTTAACTGTGTGAGACAGTCTAGAGCAGATAAAACATGTATATAATAATACGAACCAACATGCCACTGTAAAATCTTAATTTTACATATCCATTTTAGAGTATTTTCATAGTAGCATTCTTAACTCTCTATTAGTGAAGCCACATTTATGCCAAGTGTCAAGTAGAATCCACTCTTGACACTCCACTTACGATTGTCATGTGCAAAGCAGATGACCACATGACAGAGCCTTGTACAGTGCCTGGCACATACTAGGCATGCAAATATTTCCTGAATCAATTTCTCAATCAATAATCTTTAACATCTTCTTTGGAAGGAGAAAAAATGAAAGGGAAAGCTCTTTCCCTTGCAGCCTTCACAAATATTTCCAGATAACTTTTATGAGGATACTCTACAAATGCTATTTCCATGTATGCCCTTTATTGTTTTAAATACCCGGGTAATACATATGAATATTAGAAAATTATTATTAAGAAATGATATGCACAAAAAAGCATTCAATTACCTCAAATTACCTGCAGATAACTTTTAGGTTTATGTTTAATCCCCCAAACTATTTCCAATGCTTGCACACATGCGATGTAGGGCTGTTTTTTAAAAATACAAAAATCTACACCATTGTTTTAATACTTCAGTTGGTATTTTATTGTGAATTCTACTACAGTTAATTTGAAAAATCTAATATTGTTCAGACATTTATAACAAAATAATCAGGAACAAATGAGTTTGTGAGGCGCATTCTTGCAGCTAAATCTTTTTTATATGTGTTTGTTCACAGCCTTGGGACAAGTTTGCCTAGAAGTTGAATTGCTAGAACAATGAATAAGCACATTCTGTAACTTTGATCCTATATTAGCAAAATAACCACCAGATATACAAAATTTTGTTCTTCCAAATAGTTTATGATTTTCCCATACCCATATTGATCCTGGGTTTTATAATTATTCTTCATCTTAGCCAGTTTGATAGTTAAAATGCATCTTGTTTTAATTTATATTGCTTAGAGAAAGGGTGATTTTTTTCACATATGCACATAAAAATAATATTTTGAAGCATCCACTCAGAGTGGATAATGATAACCAATAACATAGATTAGTAACTACTGAGAGCTAAGAAGTTTCAAAAAGGCACAATATCCATTAAAGACCTAGTGTTAACTGTTTCCGTCTTTTTTTTAAAGATCAATCAAAACTTTGTGGAGCTTTCCTGAAGCCCGGGATGGTTCAACCTAGAATGAGATATGTGGCTTTTCTAGTAGCACCTTCACCTTGTCGTTGGATATTATTAAAAGTCTCAGACATTCATAATCTCCCTCTACTTAATGGCCTGCTTGAGTTTTATTTTAAATTAGTGTACACGTACACACACTCCTATATAAGTGTGAGTACACGTCTGCATATGTACACGCATACAAATGTTTCAGGAAATCACTTACTACTAGTGCCTTCCTGTTTACTCTCTTAAAGGAGAAATCCAAGGCTTGTTCTCACTGCAAAGTACCACAGAAAGACAATAAAACAGTCTTTCGTTCGGATTCTTCTCCTCGCCACTCAACAAGTGAGTGGAGGGAAAGTGAGGCCAACTCAGGAAAAGCTGACCTTGACGGCTCCACGGAGATGCTGCACCTGCCTGGCTGCCCCAGCAGCGGGCCCGGCCCCTCCCAGCCATCGTAACTGACATCTGTGGCAAGACCCCCACCGAGGGGCACTGCCATCACACGAGCCTGCCGGAGAAGGCTCGCCTGCACACCTGCTTCAACGGTGTGAGCTCTGCCTGTGGGTTTCCCTTGATTGATGTTGGTGTAACTGCTTCACGCCGTCTGTGGGCGAAGGGAAGTGGGCTCTGCTCAAAGCAGTTTGTGGCGCTTTGCACTTCCACTTCATACGATGCAAGCGCTAGCAAGCTCCAGGGGTGAGCACACGGGTCTGCAGCACTCCATACCCACGCAGGCACAACAGGCCCAGGACCTTAAAATAAAACGGCAAGAAAGAGGCTTTGGAAACCAGGCAACAAGCAAGTGAAGGAAGCATCTGTCCCTTTCACCCTGAACCAACCCCGATGAGTCACTGGCACACACACTCCCAGGCAACCCCGGGGGCCACGGATTTCACTACCTCCAAGCCTTCTCAGAAACTACTAATTTTAAGCAATTTGTTGTTTGCTTGTACTATTACAGTAATCATGGACTCATTCTGACCTAGAAAAAGAGGAAATGAATGGCTATTGGAGCCAATTTCACGACTTTCAACAAGGTACACGCTACCCTAACAAAGAACGGGTCGCTATAAATCGCATCCAAGTATAGAACGTTTCATCTTTTTACATACATCTCTTATTTTTGAAACAAAGTTGTAAGCCAGCCAAGGAAAAGACTCTAGTTTGGATCTCTGGAAGTCCAGAACCAAGGCCAGTCTGCCATGCTGGGCCCCAGATGAACGGGCTGGCTGAATACGGCCTCACCCCGTGGTCTCCTTTCAGTCTTCTCACTCTAGGAAGACTGGAAGCAATGCCACAATTTCAGCAAAAAAAAAACAAACAAACAGGAAAATCTCACGACAAGGAAAATCAAAGCAGAAAACGTCTGTATATTCTAGCAAAGTTTATGCAAGAAATTCACAAATTATATTGCAAAGCATTTGTGGCTATAAAAAAACAACAACAATCCATATTCAGGGGATCCAGGAGAAATTCTAGCAGAAATGTAAAAATTGTATTAGGTTGAACTGTACGAAAGCACCATTTTTGTGTAACTGAAATATTAACAATTTCATATGACTCAACCGACATATTTCCTTAGATAAACATGCCACAATACTTTCGGTGACTTGGACAAAATCTTTAAAGTAGAGAGAATTTTCATTTCTTTATCCTCCCCTTTTTGGCTCTACTCTTCCCTATTTTTTTATTCAATTCTTTCATATTTTTATATCGTGATGTTAATTTCCTGTGCCGTCTTGACTAGGATATGGTACCTGCTTGTTAGTGTGAGGGTACTGCAGATGGGATTTGCATCTACAGTTTATTGCATCTACAATCAACAAAGGAGACTGCCCTCAGCAATGTGGAGAGCCTCCTCATCTAATCAGCTGGAGTTCTTAAGAGCCAGAACCGAGGATTTCAGAGGTTAGAAGAAGAATCTCTTGCCTCAACTTCAGCATTACCTCTTGTTGGAATTTCAGCCAGCCAGCTTCCCCATGGGAATTCAGACTCAGGACTCTAGCACTACCTCTATTGGAATTTCCAGCTTGCAGCCTGCCCTATGGAGCTTGGACTTGCCAGCCCCCAGGGTTACAGAAGCCAATTCCATAAACACACAAACACACTTATCCTGTTGATTCTGTTTCTCTGGAGAACCCTAATATGTATTTATACTTATTTCAAGTATTGGCATCTAATTACGTCAACACAAATGCACACACAAACACACAGAAATCCTTAAAAATGGGCAAATGTCAGCTGGATCAGGCTCAGTGATCCACCAGGTCATGTTATCTGCCCCATCCCACACTACTTCCCATTGATTATATCCACAAGGAAGCCACACTATAGTCCAAAATTCCAACACAGCTTTTATTACATTTATATCAGGGTTACCTATACTTTGCAGATTATTTTTTTGTTTGCTTTTAAACAATTTATTGAAGTATATCATTCATACATGAACATACACAAACTATAAGTGTTCAGTAAACATCGTGATCTTACAAAACAAACACGCATAACATCATACAGGGCTCCCACACATCACCCCTCCACAAACACCCTGCATTGTTGTGAAACGTTTGTTAACAAATCATGAAAGAGCATCATCAAAGTATTACTACTAACTATAGTCCGAATCTTTCTCCCCTATACATTTTTTTAAGGATTTATTTATTTATTTATTTACTTCTATCCATTTTCACCCTCCTCCCTCTCCCCGTTTTTGCTGTTTCTATGTCCATCCGCTGGGCAACTCTCTGTGTCTGCTTCCTGCCCTCTCTTCTCATCCTTTTCCTCCTGTTCTCACCGGGATTTGATCCTCAGAACCTCCAATGTGGGAGAGAGGCATACTACTACCGCCTGCGCCACCTTAGTTCCTGGTCCTCCGGCGCATCTCATCTTGGCTCTCCCTTGTGTCACCCTCCTGCTATGCCATCATCTTGTTGCACGGCTTGCGGGGCCTGGCGGCGCACCCATGGACAGGGCCTGATGGCACAACCACGTATGGGGCCTGGTGGCCCACGCACCTTCTATATTTTTCTCCTTTTTATTTTTACCGGGAGGTCTCAGGGGTCGAACCCAGGTCCCTCCATATGGGAGACAGACACCTAACCACCTGAGCCACATCTGTCCCCCTGCTGTATCTCTTAAGGTTGACCAAAGATACCCAAAGTTACAGTCTTTTCCCATACAGGATGGTCATATAATAAATCAGGCTTAGTTTATCACCAGCATTCTGAAAACCAGCCCTAGGGAGAAAAACTAGGACTGGGGACACATGCATGGTTTCTAATATAGTGAATGTTTAGCTTACCCTGATTATCACATACTTTGCAGATTAAAACTCTTCTGAAAACTATAAACGGTTTCAATGCACTGAAGAGAGCCACAAGTTTTAACAACAACAACAAAAAGCATGCTCAGTGTCTGCAAATGAACAAGGAAAAACATCATAGCCAGTAAGCAATGAAGCAAGTCTATAGCAGTGGCAGTAGCCCCTGAGTTCAAGTAGTCTGTGCCTTGCCAGATCTACAAACTAGTGAACATTTCAAAAAGGTAGATTACAAAAGCAAAAAGCACCTGCAGGAACCACTATCCCTGTAACCTTTCCTGTCCCTCTTTCCCCTTCAAGTCTGATGATTTGGCAGTTCTGGAACTCTTCCGAGAGAAGTCAAGGCTCACTCTGCCAGCCCCAGCTGTTCAAAGCTCAGCCCAATCTGTTCCCTACAGTTGGCTATATTATAACAATAATGTGGCTACAGTTCACCTTCATTTGCTGCAAAGATCATTAACTATCCCTCAGAGAGATATAGTGTTAAGGAAAGAGAGTGCCCAAGGCATAATAAATAGAAGTCCCTTAGTAACATAGTTCAGAAAAGGTACGATGATGCCAGCAGGACCACCTGACAGTTTCTATAGCCAAAGGAAAGGGAAGAAAACAAGGGCAGGAGGGATGGAAAATCTGAATGCAAAAAAAAGAAAACCAAGAATGTGTCTGGCAAGCATGTATGTGCATGTGAGCAGAAGGGAGGAGAGAAGAGAGAGAGAAAAAAGATTTGAAATAAAGATAACAGGAAATTTAATGTTAAAAAACAGTGGTGACATGATTCTACTTGCCTCACAGCTCAAAATTCTACCATAAAGGTAGAAGCAAATTTGGAAGGAGAGTGAGAACAGAGAGAATCAATATACAAGAGGAATAAAGTATTCTAGACAATTTCAGTACTGTAAGAGATGGTGAATTCAGTGGAACCTGTTTTGAAACCACACATCTGACCTTCCATTCACAAAGCTGAATTACAGTGTAGAGTAGGGCGTGTTTCTTCATTCTACAGATGCATTCAGTTATTAAAGTCTTAGGTGACCCCCATTTGAATCTTATTCTCCAACCACACCTTCTCCTGCCCAATAAAGGTAAACCAGCACTATGACAAGTACCCAGTGTTCACAGTATTCCTTGTATTGAAAGTTCTGCACGTTATACAAATACCTGGGATTCTTCTATTAATAATCATAGCATCACAAGCAATATCTTGTTCTAAGTTGCAATTGTTGTATTAAATGAAACCGAATTCTAGCCAATAATGGATAGATAATTGGAGGCTAAGTGGAAATTCCACTGGCAGACCCAGTGGCATTTAATGTTAATACATTAACTATATAGTTAATATATAGTTAATGTATTAAAAAGCAAAAATAAGAGAACTACAGTCCACTTTTTACCTTCTTTTCTTTAGTTAAATCTGTCCTTAGAGTAGTAGTTCCAACTGCGGATGACTGTGCACGGTGCATTTTTGGTTGTCACAACGAGGTGGGGGGGGCTCATGCTACTGGCGCCTAGTGGGTAGAGGCCAGAGATGCTGCTAAATATCCTACAATGCAGAGGACAGACTCCAACAGGAGAGAATTATCCAGTGCACAGCGTCAACAGTGACAAGGTCGGAGACCCTGTGCTAGAGTTCTTTGTGGGATTAAACTCTTGATATTGTAGATGGTTTTTAGGAGTAGCAGAAGTAAAGGGACTTCAAAGTGACATGTTGCTACATTAAACACTTTTTCTCTATGTAGTGATAACATTTAACAGGATGGAAGGCAAGAAGCAGAAATTTAAAACTCATCGAATCGCAATGGAACCTTAGTAAATCCTGTTATAGCACCAAACTTAGCCTAAGGCTCCAGGGAGTGATTTAATTATGAAAATGCCGCCTCCCCTCCCCAAATACTATAGTCTAATTCAAAGCACCTAGAAGGACTCTTCAAATATGGACCTAAAGACTTTGAAGATGAAATTGATCTTTTTATAAAGGAAAAACAGCCTCAGACGCCCCTCATGCCCACCAAAACCAGAAGGCTCTATGTTAAAACTCTTATACTGGAAACTCAATATTTTTAAAGAGTTGTGATTTAACCCTTTCCTAAAAGAAAAGAGAGACCACACCTGCAGACTAATTACCAGCCTTTGATGTATTCATCTGTCCTTAGCCGGAGAGCACGGTGGAGTCATCTTCACATTTATAGTGCTCGGTAAAAAACAATTTGCTGTGAGGTAATTTAGTGTAAGCTCAGGTCACGTCCCGACCTTGCCAAGTGAACGGTATGCCAAGGACCCTTTCCTGTTGCTTTCGCCGCCTTCAGACTGATGTGGTTGGCTCGCTTCCTCCCATTGATCCTCACTTACTTCCTTTGGGTTTTAAGTGTGTGTGGCGGGTGGCAGGAAGGTCTGACATGTTCGGGCTCTTTGGTTTTTCTGGATCCTTCTTGGCAGTCACACTTGGACTCAGCAGCTCCTGGGAAGGAAGAAAAGAAAAAAGGAGGAGCAGTGTTTAATAGGGATAGAGCTCTGACTTCCCCTATCCACAGAGAGCATGTCCTGCCCTGTCAGGATGGGGAAATAGCTTTTGAAGTCTGGCCTTGCCCTCCCTAATAATGCAGCGCAGCCACCTGCCCTTGTTCCCGGACAGACTTCCACTCTATGTAAGGGAGACAGAGTGACAAAGGGATTCATATACTGACTGCTCTTTGCATGCCCACCATACATGAGGAGCTGGGGGAGGGAAAACGGACGGCAGAAAGGCAGGACATGTGTCCTCAGAGCAGAAGGACATAGTCAAAAGGATTTTGTTGTTGTTGCTAAATGTTCCCTCTAATGTGATAGGATATAGAATATGAATTTGTAACTTAATTTATTAAATTGTCCATATGTAATTCAGGGTGGAAAATCCACAATCCTAGTTACCCTCCACAAATCTGCTTTTGTAGACCTATAGTATTGGCAGCGCTTTCTCACCAGGATGAGGGAGATAATACCAGGTTATTAATCTGTGGAAAAAACTGGGGCAGGGCAACCGGATCACCTTTATTGCAACCAGGTCAATTACGGGAATCTTTGTAACCAATATACTTACACTGATTAGAAAATATTTTTTAAAAAATACTATCCAGTTCAATCCTAGAAGGAAAATATGCAGAAAGCAGCAGTATTCAGCAATAGGCACTGAAAGTATTTGTAAGTCTGGGCAGAATTCTAGAAATTACTAAATCAACCGATAATATTATGTTGAACAGAAATTTCCTCCTAAATGAAATTTATTAAAACTCCTGAAGATTCCTCAAACTGCTTTCCTTGGATCAAAAGAGGTTAGGGTGAGAAGGAGGGATGTATGGAAAGGGTTAGGAGAAGACAGGGAAGAAGGGAAAGAAAACGACTCACGAACAACCATATGCACAATTTAGCTGGTCATTTTGTTAAGTGACAAATCATAAATCACATGTGAATTTTTTTTTTAACTCATGAAAACAAGTTCATCCAATAACCCACACTACCTTGATTATTAGGCTTTAATCCCTAAATTACAAAAATCGAAATCACAAAATGAACCATATAATAAGATGTGGATTTTCATTGCATGCCAAGAATAACGTGTTTTCCCCTCGAATTTTTTTATAGAAGAAATACGAAGTTGATGATACCACCTCCAGATCATCTGCTAGCTTCCCTGAGACAGAACAATGAGAAGAGGGTATTCAATTGTGTGTGTGTGTGTGTGTTATATTTGGCACCATGCTCATATAATGTTTTGGCATCATTCTCTCCTATCTTAAACATCCATGCTTGGGACACTCATCTACTTTGTTAAGCAAATTTAGCAAACAAGATGAAGTTGCTTAACTATAGCAACCAGTGGCAGGGAAAGTTCATTTATGTGAAAATACATTTTTCTGAATAAATATGGTGGGCACTACGTTTCGTAAGTCGTCTTATAGAAAATAAACTCTGTCAGTTGCTACCTGTGAATTACAGTTCTCATGTTGTTTGTGGTATTTGAGATTTACTACAGGAAAATCATTCATTTCCCTAATGGTCATGGAAAAGTCTGCTGAATTTTATATAATGAAACTGAAAAGACAGTAAGTCAAAACATATAAGACAGTTTTCATACTCTGCCATCTGCAAAGTTTGTGTAGGCAGAAACTATTTAACATCATGTCAGGCAGCTTTATGAGTTCCCCAGGAATGGTAAGTTATTTAAACATGGGCATTTTCCTATCCCAATACAAACCCAAAATTAACTAATTTAGGTCCCTAATGGAGGGAATCCCCACACCGAAATGCTATGCTTATCAAGGACGGTTCATGAAAAAAGCTAACAGGAGCAGGGATGTGGGCACTTAGTGATCAAAGGGACATAATCTAACGGAAAGGAGAGAAATGGGATATCCTGAGAAAAAGAACTAGAATGACATAAAAATAACCGGCAGAAACCCTTCCATTCCATTGTGTCACAGTGGGCAGCTGAGTTTTTTTCCTACTCCCTCCAGTATGATTAAAGCCTGCTACGGAAAACACCCACATCGAATTAAAATCTTTCAAGCCAGCTGTAAAAGGACAATAAAGCAAGAAGAAAGAAATCAACGTGGGCTCCAAGAATAAAGGAGACCCGTTTTGCCCAGCAATGAATGAAGACCAGGCCGGGTACCCCGGATGTTGGTGGCATTTCCTTCACAGGCAAACTGTGCAGTTTTCCCAGCTGTGAGATGATAAATATTTTGGTCCTTTCACTATGCCGGATTTTTGAGCAATGCTGCTTCCTTGGCCTTCTCTGCCCACCTCCACCCACCCGTTTAGTGCAAATGTTTCCTCATCTGAGAAGCCTTTTGTCATACCCACAAGAAGAAACTTCCTCCTCCTTGGTGCCCATTCAGAACTTTTCATTCTGCTAACACAGACCTTCATAAACTGTACTGCGACTAGCTGGATATACCACAATCTCTCCTACTAGAATTCAAATACTTTGAGACAGATTTAGCATTTAGACGTCACAGTAGGTGCTCAATAAACATCTGTTGAATAAGTGAGCCAGTGAACAAACGATATTTAAATAGTCTAAGGACTAAAAGAAGAAGACTAGTATAAAAAGAACCTAGTTTTGCCTATTTCGCCCTCCAATGATTCTAAAGATTCTAACAATTTTAAACTATAAAGAAAAATACATTCTAAAACAGAAAAATCCACATAGATTATCACAAGGATAGTAGCCATTGTACATCGCAAGCATGAAGCTCTAGTCCTGTGAAACCGGGGTAGTCTTTCCTTTAGTTCTATTGTTTTACCTTTCCCAAGATTTGTTTTCCCATCATCTGAGTGGTTCAGGTTGAACCAAGACGACACAGAGACACCTAAGTACATAGACAAAAAAAATCTCTCACTTTCTCCAAACATGCAGCTATGCCCAGCTAAAACTTTGTTTTCCTGGAAGGGTGCCTAGAGAGCTTTCCTAACTATTACAAATGACTTAATCCTCTCCTACACTCTAGCTATGCCTTGAGTTACAGTTTACAATGACTGCCCTCAAAAAATGTGTACCACTTTTAATTAATGAAAACGGGTGATGGGGTTGGAAACACATACACATGAGAATATTTCCTAAGTCAACCGAGGCACATGTCAAAGTTCTCAGGGAGCTACAAATCGCTAACTCATCAGGCTCAGAGGCAGTGTTACAGAGTGGTCATGGCACTATGGACTTGAACCTTTAAAAAGCTTTGGGGGGAAGCGGCTGTGGCTCAATCAGTGGGGCTCCTGTTTACCATGTGGGAGGCCCCGGGGTCGGTTCCTGGGACCTCCTGGTGGAGGCAAGCCCGCCCGCATGGCGTGGTTAGCTGACCCAGAGAGCACAAGCAGCAAGGGGGGGATAAATGAATAAATAAATAAAATCTTTAAGAAAAAAAAAAGCTTTGGGACCTTTGTAAGTTATGTACCATCCTGTGCTTCAGAATAAAATGGAAAAATAAGGGTGCCTCCCCCACCGGGGTATTGTGTGGAATGAAAAGTTAGCACAGGTAGAACAAAGAGATGCAGATAGGGGCACATTGAGCATTTATAATTATTAGAGTTATTGACTATATGGTTGTCATCACATGTCCTTGCCTTTTAAATTATTACTTTAGCAGAACGTTCTGGATGAGGAGAAAATGCTCCTTCTGAGCAAATCTCTGCCATAAAGTCATTGCCATTTTCAGCACAGAGCATAGAAGGTAGCATAAAATCTTGATCCTAAAATATTATGTTCCTGAAGGGCATGAAATCATTGAAAGTATGGGAAATATAATTACCTTCACTAAACTTATATTGGTTTTACTATAACCCAGACAATTGCACCAAAAAACATCTTTTCCAGATGCAACATTATAATCAAGGAACACAGGATGACTCTCACCAGCACTATGTTTTATCCCAAGTTAGTTGCCTCTCTGAGACTGCTTCCTTCTCTTTGAAGAGAATCATCATTGTCACAATCATTTCCATCACATCCAATGCTTTTGGTAAAACTTAAATTGAAAAACGCATATGAAAGCACCTAATATGAAGTTAATCCCTGTTTTCTTTACAGTTCTATTCCTCCCAGTTTCTATCTAAATCTGTGGCCTTGTTTTGATTCACTTCTGTTTTCCGAGATTCTCTTGTTGCTTTCTCTCCCTCCCACACTGGATCAGATCTGAGAGGGAAAAAATTACTAGAGAGCAAAACAACTTTTTGTTCTGAAAAACCCAAGCATTCCTGATGAACAAGTTCCCTATTTCATAGAGCCAAGAAAAGCTGTTGCAATAAATATGTGAGGGGATCAAGTAAGTGTGAATGGTTACCACAAAATTAATCAAAGAAAGCAGACTGCAGAATTCATAATGTTAGCATCAAGTTTGTAAAGATACTCCTTTGGAGTTTGGACTTAGCAGGCAGAGGGAAATAAGGTGCAATACAAAGCTCATTTTTCACTTTAGAAACAGATGGTAATAGCTTCTGAGGATACTGAATCCTATTAGATATTTTTTAAGAGATTAGATAAGTCCAAAAAATATGACACTGAGCAGAAAAGGTAGCCTATAAAATTCAGATTTTGTTATCTCCCCTCTCTATGACTGAGCAACATATATAAGATTACAGATTGGACAAAAACTTCAAAAAGATTTGTACATAGCTTTTTTATTTATTAACTGTCTGTATACTTATTTGCGCCCCAAATATATTATTAAAATTATCTTTGTTTGTGGCCAAGTGTTCTGATATTAGATAACAAGAAAAGAAGAATTTACCTCCTAAATAGATGAAAAGGAAAGGGAGTACTGCTTAAATGTCAATTATTTTATGTTCACATACTACAAACAAAACTTAGTCACAATATGCAGTTCAAAGAGTAGATCAAAATGTCTGGCCTTACACAGTATTTACTCAAACTATATCATAGATGAAAACAGAAATCAGTATTTATTGTAGGTTTTTACCCTTTAGGAGACTAAGGTTCCGAGGAGGAAATGATTTGATGAATTTCATGCAGCACCGGGATTTGAGCCCAGAGTCTTCTAGATCCACCATCTCCCGGTCACCACAACATGATGCCTTCTCTGAGAGTATCCATTCACATGGTGAGTGGGGAAGGCCATTACTGGAAAGGCAGATTGGAATTGACTAGTGGAGGTCCTTGAATGGTTGCTGGTTATTCCAGAGCTAATGAAGCCATTGAGCAGTTTCTGCAGAAAACTACATATCAAAGGAGAACAGAGGGACAGGCAAGATAGCGGCAGAGTTAAGGGGCTCCAAGAGCCAGTTCGCCCTACAGGGAAGTTAGGAATCAACCAGCGCTATGTAAAATAGCACCTGTTTGGGGGGACCAGGGGACCAGAAGAGCATCCTGCAGCATCCTTGGAAGAATGGAAGGAGACTGACCAGCGCCGAGAAGATTCACGAGTAGAGCACTCCACGCCCTGGAGGCCGGTGCCCATCCTCCACTGGTGGTGCACGCCTCCTCGGGAACTATTCCTTGGATGGAGACGGAGGCTCCATCTCCCAAAAATGGGGAGGAAGAGAGGGCTGGGCACCAATTTCAGCTACTGATCAGTAAATTCGGTTGGCTAAAGTCTAATCCTAAGAACAGCTAGAATAAATGTATGTTACGATTACAAGGTGGTAAGAATATAGAGATGCATGGGAAAATACAGTTAATGTAACTTATGGACTATTTTTAACACCAATATTGTAATATTCTTGCATCAATGTTAAAGGAGGTACTGTATCAGTGCTAAGGGTCATTAATAGGGGAGGATGGGATTCAAAGGGTTATTGGGGCGATGACTGTACAACTCTGTGAGGAGAGTGAGAGCCCCTGAGTGTACACTTCAGACAGGATGTACAAGGCATGGGACTGTCTAACTCAGGGGACCACGTGGTGGAAGATGGACTGTGGTTAACTGTACAAACATGAGAGTGTCCTCTCATGAACCATAACAAATGTACAATACGAAACATGGTGTTAAATAATAGTGGGTGTATGGAAAAAATACACCAAGTGTACACTATGGACCACAGTTAGCGGTAATAGTCTGATCGTGTTCTTTCATAATCTGTAAAAATGTTCTACAACACTGTAAGGTGGTGGTGGAGGGGTGATGTATGGGAATTCTGCACATTATACATGATTGTTTTGTAAGCTCACAACTTCTCTAATTAAAAAAGAGAGAGAGAGAGAGAGAGAGAACAGAGGTATTATCTGTTGCCAAAAGAAAAGATTTGGGAAAAGAACTGAATCCTTTTTCTTCCTCTAACAGGGCCTTCTGCTCAGATGCTGATCTCTTTGATTAATAGGATCAGAAACATTGTTCAGTGTAAAGTTTGTCACAAGCCCCTCTTTCCAGTCTTTCAATATTTCTAGTATATATATTTTATGGTGATAATCTCCTACCTCCAGAACATTCTACCAAAAAAAACCAAAAAAACAAAAAACCCCGCAAAACCACCTACTTTACTCTCTAGTGAAAGTCAATGTTAACTTTTATGAACTCCACTAAATAAACAAAAAAGAACTGAAATATAACCATATTGATATTTGCAAATCCAAGTTTCTTGGGAGAAAAATGTATGCTATTTCCTATCCTCTTAGATACAATCAACACAAAACATATTCCTAGATAACATGAGGTACATCATGGATAACCAAGCTCCATGAATCCTCTAGGAAAATGAGCCATTTCAGACAGAAACAATAGTAAGAGTTAAGAGTAGGATATAAATGAGTAGAAATCAATTCGTGGTTCCTCAATTCGAACACTCATTTTAAGGGTATTGTATTAGTCAGCCAAAGGGGTGCTAATGCAAAATACCAGAAATTGGTTGGTCTTTATAAAGGGTATTTATCTGGGGTAGAAGTCCACAGTTACCAGGCCATAAAGCATAAGTTTCTTCCCTCACCAAAATCCATTGCCACGTGTTGGAGCAAGACAGCTGGCGACGTTTGCCATGGTTCAGGCTTCTTGGGTTCCTCTCTTCCCGGGGCTGCGTTTCTCTCCGGGCTCAGCTCCTCTGTTTCCTCCACAAGGTCAGCTGTAGACTCTGAGGCTCTCTGGGCTTTGCTTCTCTCCACAAGGCCAGCTGTGAACTCTCAGGCGAATGGCTTGTCTCTATCCCGGGGCCTTCTCTCCAACATCAAAACTCCAACATCAAAACTACTCCCTCTGTCCTTTGCCAGGCCTTTTATACTCAATTCCCCCACCCACCAAGAGGTGAGGCTCAACGCCCCACTGACATGGCCCAGTTAACGCCCTAATCATAACTTAATCATGCCCAGATTAGCATAACAGTTTACAAGCATGATCCAATTATATTTTTGGAATTCATAATTAATCAAACTGCCCAACTGCAACAGGTATACTTAATATATGTCAATGGAAACCTGAAACAGCTTTAAAAAAATACTCACTGACTGTGAGCCCTGGTTATGATCCAGTAATAAGTGTTATCCTTTGACAAATACAAAGTATAATAACTCTGTCTTATGCCAATTTGGAAATGTAAAAGGATGGCCTAGGAGATACGTATGCCTAGCTATCAATCCAGACCAGACAAATGTAGGAGATAAAGCTTCATGTGATGGTATATATAAACTAATATAAAAATGGTTTACTCAAGAGATAGAGTTTATGTTGGAAAAGTTTACAAGGCTATAAACAGCTTTTATTCAGTTGGTTCAATACCAATGCAAAGCTCATGCCCTAACTGGCTTCACAAATGGGTCATCAGGAGCCAACTACATGTCTACAAGCACGTTCATCTAGAACAAGAACGAGGACAAGACGGCTCTTTGTTCGTTCATCTTCCTGACGGACAGGCTTTCATGTAAAGCTTTCTGGGGGGGATCACTTGTACCTTCCACATAGTTGCATTTACTTTCCTTACCACTTTGATATTTTCCTAACATTTCCTGTGCAAAATAATCTATAAACAGAGCCCCGAAAAAGATCTTCTAGGGTTTAGGACAGCAGGTGAAGTCTGCACACCACCCAGAGGAGAGAGGGACAGAAGAGGGAAATAGCGACAACAGAACCCTGAGTTGGAACCAGCAGTGGCTACTGCTGCCAGCACCCTCCCCCACACTAAAGACTCTTCAGAATTCTCGGGCCTCTGGGCCTGTGACTACAGACAAAGGGGGTTCCAGGGATCTACCACCCGAGTAAAGGGGAGAGAGAGAGAGACACAGCCTAAGGTTGACTCAGGCTCTGACCCACAAATTTGGGTTGCGGTGCCCACGGGCCTTTCCAGGCCAGGTGGGACCACATGGTCGTTTGCCCTGGGAGCTGGCAAAGGACTGGAGAAATCCAACCCTCGCAAACTCCCTCTCTTCTAGCCTGGACTAATTGTTGAGGACTCCACAGGAGAGGGGAGAGAGAGCCTGGGGCTGACCCTGCTTTTGACTCCCAGGTTTGGTCTGCCCTGTCCTGAGAGCCCTTCCAGACTGGGTGGGGCTGTGCCATTGTTTGCCTTGGAGCCTGCAAGGGGCTAAAGATACACAAACCTCCCAATTTCCTCCTCTACTAACAGAGATGATTGTTGAGGACTCAGAGGGAAGTGGAAATATTTCCTAGCTGGGAAAAGGGAGGGGGGCTGACAGAGAAGACTGGAGAACTGTCTCAGAAAGTTTGAATTAAAAGGCTCTTAGCCCCCAGACAAGAAGCTCTATCACATTGATCTGGTCTGTGTTGCAACAAATACACTCTGACCAGGCAATGATTTGAGAGATGCCAAAGAGCGCCATCTCCTGGCAGACCAAAGAAGTGCATATAAGAAAATTAAAAATAAGGAGGAGAGGCTTTTCCTGGCCTCTATAGCCTCCCTGCCAAGGGAGTAGGAAGTGACTCTACAACCAATTACTGGGTCCAGTGCCCAGTTTTGAGCAACCAGCAGGACAATCCTAACAATCCAGGTTGAGCCAAAAATCAAAGAGTTGTGGTAACTCAGAGCCTCCTGCCACTAAATCCCTATAAAAGAGACAAATACTGAGCATCTGAGTAACATACATCTTAACCAGCTGCCTAAACACCAGCAAAAAATTACGAACCATACCAAGAAAATAGAAGACATGGCCCAAAAAAAGAAATACATCAAAGTCCCAGAAGAGATGTAGAATTTGAGAGAACTAATCAGGGAGATGAGCACAAATTTTCAAAATCAAATTAATGAGTTGAAAGACAATATAGTTAAAGAGATAAATGACAACAAGAAGACATTGAGCAAATGCAAAGAAAAACTTGAAATCCTGAACAGAAAAGTAATGGAGTTCATGGGAATGAAAGATACAATAGGTGAGGTCAAAAACATACTGGAGGCATACAAGAGAAGACTCGAAATAATAGAAGAAAGAATAAGTGATACCGAAGACAGAGCAGCTAAAATTGAAGAGAGAAAAGAACACAGAGAGAAAAGAATAGGAAAAATTGAGCAGGGGCTCAGAGAGTTGAATGACAACACAAAAGGCAACAACATACGTGTCATGGGAGTTCCAGAAGGAGAAGAGAAGGGAAAAGGGGCAGAAAGAATATTTGAGGAAATAATAGCTGAAAATTTCCCAACTCTCATGAAAGAAATGAACTTACATGTCCAAGAAGCACACTGTACACCAATCAGAATAAATCCAAATAGACCTACACCAAGATGCATACTACTCAGAATGTCAAATGTCAAAGATAAAGAGAAAATTCTCAGAGCAGCAAGAGAGAAGCAAATGATCATGTACAAGGGACGTCCAGTAAGGCTTAGTGCAGATTTCTCTTCAGAAACCATGGAGGCAAGAAGACAGTCATGTGATACAATTAGGAAAGTGAAAGAGAAAAACTGCCAGCTGAGAATTCTTTATCCAGCAAAACTGTCCTTCAGATATGAAGGTAAGTTAAAATATTCACAAACAGACACTAAGAGTTTGCAAAAAAGAATACACCTTTGTAGGAAATATTAAAGAAAGCCTTAGAATCTGAAAGAAAAAGACAGGGGAGAGAGGCTTGGAGGAGAATACAGAAGAAAGAATAGCAGAAAGGATAACGAAAAGAGTAAAAAGAGAGACAAAAACAAGATGACATATGAAAACAAAAGAATAAAATGAAGGAAGTAAATAGTGCATTTACAGTAATATCATTGAATGTGAATGGATTAAACTCCCCAATCAAAAGATACAGGCTGATAGAATGGATTGAAAAACATGAGCCATCCATAATCTGCTTACAAGAAACTCACCTTAGACCCAGCGATACAAACCAGCTGAAAGTGAAAGGTTGGGAAAAGATACTCCACACGAAGAGTAACCAGAAAAGAGCAGGGGTAGCTATACTAATATTAGACAAAATAGACTTCAAATGCAAAAAAGTTATAAGAGATACAGAAGGCCATTATATATTAATAAAAGGGATGATCCACCAGGAAGATATAACAGTCATAAATATCTACGCACCTAACCAGGGTGCCCCAAAATATATGAGACAAACTCTGGCAAAACTGAAGGGAGAAATAGACATTTCTACAATAATCGTTGGAGACTTCAACACCCCACCCACATCACTAGATAGAACAACTAGACAGAAGATCAACAAGGAAACAGAGAACTTGAACAATATGATAAACAAGTTAGACCTAACAGACATTTACAGAACACTGCATCCAAACTCAGCGGGTTATACATTCTTCTCAAGTGCCCATGGATCTTTCTCCAGGATAGACCACATGTTAGATCACAATGCAGCTCTCAATAAATATAAAAAGATTGAAATTATACAAAGCACCTTCTCAGATCATAATGGAATGAAACTAGAAATCAATAATATACAGGAAAAAAGTAAATTCGCAAATGTCTAGAGACTGAACAACACACTCCTAAATAATCGGTGGGTCAAAGAAGAAATTGTAAGTGAAATCAGTAAATATAGAGACAAATGAAAATGAGAACACAATATATCAAAACTTATGGGATACAGCAAAGGCAGTCATGAGAGGGAAATTTATAGCCCTAAATGCCTATATTAAAAAACAAGAAAGAGGTAAACTCAAAGATTTAACTGAACAACTAGAGAAACTAGAAAAAGAACAGCAAACCAATCCCAAAGCAAGCAGAAGGAAAGAAACAATAAAGATTAGAGCAGAAATAAATGAAAATGAGAACAGAAAAACTAGAGAAAATCAACAAAACCAAAAGCAGGTTCTTTGAGAAGATCAATAAAATTGACTAACCCCCAGCTAAACTAGCAAAGAAAAAGAGAGAGAAGATGCAAATAAATGCAATCAGAAATGAAAGGGGGGAAGTTACAAACGACCCCACAAAAATTAAAAAATCATAAGAGGATATTGTGAAAAACTATATGCCAACAAACTAGACAACCTAGATGAAATGGACAAATTTCTAGAAATGCACAACCAACCTACATTGACACTACAAGAAATACAAGAACTTAACAAACCAATCACATTTAAGAAGATTGACTCTGTCATCAAAATCTCCCAGCAAAGAAAAGTCCAGGACCAGATGGCTTCACATGTGAATTCTACCAAGTATTTCGAAAAGAATTAACACCAATCCTGTTTAAACTCTTCCAAAAAATTGAAGAGGAGGGAAAATTACCCAACACATTTTATGAAGCCAACATCACCCTAATACCAAAACCAGATAAAGATTCTACAATAAAAGAAAATTACAGAACAATCTCTCTAATGAACAAAGATGCAAAAATTCTCAACAAGATATTTCCAAATCGAATCCAACAGCATATCAAAAGACTTATACATCATGACCAAGTGGGACTTATTCCTGGTATGCAAGACCGGTTCAACATAAGAAAATCAATCAATGTAATATACCACATTAACAAATTGAAGGAAAAAAACCACATGATCATCTCAATCGATGCAGAAAAGGCATTTGACAAAATCCAGCATCCTTTTTTGAGAAAAACACTCCAAAAGATAGGAATAAAAGGAAAATTCTTCAATATGATAAAAGGCATATATGAAAAACACACAGCCAACATCACACTCAATGGGGAAAGGTTGAAAGCTTTCCCCCTAAGATCAGGAACAAGACAAGGATGCCCACTGTCACCATTGTTATTCAACATTGTACTAGAAGTTCTAGCTAGGGCAATTAGACAAGACAAAAAAAATTAAATGTATCCAAATAGGAAAAGAGGAAGTAAAACTCTCACTGTTTGCGGATGACATGATCCTGTACTTAGAAAATCCTGAAGTATCCATGACAAACCTACTAATAATGAGTTCAGCAAAGTGGCAGGATACAAGATCAACACACAAAAATCAGTAATGTTTTTGTACACTAGTACTGAACAACCTGAGGAGGAAATCAGGGGAAAAATTCCATTTTCAGTAGCAACAAAAAGACTCAAATACCTAGGAGTTAATTTAACCAAAGAGTTCAGGACCTATATGCAGAAAACTACAAAACAATACTAAAAGAAATTTTAAAAGACCTAAACAAATGTAAAGACATTCCATGTTCATGGATTGGAAGAATAAATATCGTGAAGATGTCAATCTTACCCAAACTGATTTATAGATTCAATGCAATACCAATCAAAATCCCAACAGCTTACTTTACAGAATTAGAGAAGGCAATTACCAAATTCATCGGGAAGGGTAAGTGCACCCGAATAGCCAAAAAACATTCGAAAAAAGTAGAGCGACGTGGGAGGAGTTTACTGCCTGACCTTGAAACATATTACAAAGCCACAGTGGTCAAAAGAGCACGGTACTGGCATAAAGATAGATGCATTGATCAGTGGAATAGAATTGAGAGCCCAGAAATAAACCCTCACCTATACAGTCAACCGGTTTTTGACAAACCTACCAAGCCCACGCTAATGGGTAAAAACAGTCTCTTCAACAAATGGTGTTGGGAGAACTGGATATCTATAACCAAAAGAATGAAAGAGGACCCCTATCTCACCCCCTATACAAGAATCAACTCAAAATGGATCAAAGATCTAAATATAAAAGCTAGGACCATAAAACTACAAGAAGAAAATCTAGGGAAACATCTTCAAGACCTTGTAGTAGGTGGTGGTTTCATGGACCTTACACTCAAAGCACATGCAACAAAAGAAAAAATAGATAAATGGGATCTCCTCAAAATTAAACACTTTTGCACCTCACAGGACTTTGTCAGAAGGGTGAAAAGGCAGCCAATTCAATGGGAAAAAATATTTTGAAATCACATATCTGATAAGGGTTTCATATCCAGGATATATAAAGAGATCTTACAACTCAACAATAAAAAGATAAATGACCCAATTAAAAAATGGGCAAAAGACTTGAATAGACATTTCTCCAAAGAAGAAATACAAATGGCAAAAAAACACATGAAGAAATGCTCAACATCACTCATGATTAGAGAAATGCAAATCAAAACTACAATGAGATATCATTTCACACCTATCAGAATGGCCACTATTAAAAAGACAGAACTACAAGTGTTGGAGAGGATGTGGAGAGATAGGAACACTTTTTCACTGTTGGTGGGAATGCAGAATGGTACAGCCACTGTGGAGGACTGTTTGGCAGTTCCTAAAGAAGTTGAATGTAGACTTGCCACGTGACCCTTCAATACTACTACTGGGTATATACCCAGAAGAACTGAGAGCAGTGACATGAACAGACATATGCACGCAGATGTTCATAGCAACATTATTCACCATTGCCAAAAGTTGGAAACAACTCAGGTGTCCATCAACAGACGAATGGATAAACAAACTGTGGTCTATTCACACGATGGAATATTATGCAGCTGTAAGTAGAAATGAAGTTGTAAAGCATATGACAACATGGATGAACCTGGAAGACATTATGGTGAGCGAAGCAAGCCAGACACAAAAGGACAAATACTGTATGAATGCGTTACTATGAACCAAATATATTGTGTAACATATTGTTTGATTCAAAAAAAAATTTATATGTATCCATTAAATTGAGAAATGTATATATTTATTCATACTTTTTAGTTTTTAATTGTTTATATTTTCAATTAGTAAATGTACAAAATAAAGTTAAAAAAAAAAAGATTTCAATTTTATTTAGCTTGAGTGTAATCTCCCTAGATTTATTGGGTACCAATGAAATAAATTAACATTATATGTATTAAAACTTAATTAAAAAAAAAAAAAAAAAAAGCCATAACTATCAACAGAGCTATGCTAAAGAGAAACAGCTGAACCCTAACTAAGGTTGGAACTCAGACTTCAGGCAGTGAATTAATATTCTCCTGCCTTTAGAGAATACCTAAGTCAATTCTGAGCTGTCATTTCACATTTACATCTTCCAAAAAGAAATGATTCCTAAAATAATAGCTAGCCTGAAATTCAACTTAACAGATTTTTACTTACGTGGAGTCTCTTTTCCAAAGACTCAATGAGAAACATGCAACCAAACATTCTTTATCTCAGTCTTCTGTTTTTTATGTGAAGAAGTTACCCTGGAGCACTGGGCAGGACAGAGTCGTGGGAAAATAGAGCATGTGTCCAATGTGCTTTGCATGTTGTGCATGATAATGTAAAGGACCAATCTTGATGTATGGTAATCATTAGTTAACATGAAATACAATTAAAAAAAAAATTTTTTTTTAAGAAAACAACTAAACTATAGTCAGATGTTATTGAACTCAAAAACACAGAATCTTAATGATGAGGGAGGTCTTAATGATAGTTCAGTCCAAAATCTTATTTCATAAATAAGGATATGAAGTCCACACGGGAATCAAGTCACTCTGCAACCTCTACCATTCTGGTTAGTGACAAAACCATATCCAGATCTCTGATCTTGACTCCTGATTTTTATTATGGCACTGTAACGAACTTTATACTATTTCTACCATTTTTTGCTCAGACCACAAATTAATTCCTTACTCTGGATTTTTATGACTGGATTTTTTAAAAAAGATTTATTATTTATTTATTCCCCCTACCCCGTTTGCGCTCGTTGTCTGCTCTCTGTTCTCTGTGTCCTCATCTTCTTTGTAGGAGGCACCGGGAACCGAACCCAGGACATATGGAGGTGCCCAATCACTTGAGCCACCTCTGCTTCCTGCTTGTTGTGTCTCTCATTGTGTTTCCTTCTTGTGTCTCTTCGTCGCATCATCTCGTTGTGTTCTCTTGTTGCGTCAGCTCACCATGCCAGCCAATCATGTCATCTTGCTGTCTTGCTCATCTTCTTTAGGAGGCACCGGGAACTGAACCCGGGAACTCTCGTGTGGTAGGTGGGCGCCCAACTGCTTGAGCCACATCCCCTTCCTTGTGATTGGATTTTAATAACTTGCTTTCAGAATTCATCGAGGATCCTGGAGTTGCAGAACATGTGCACAGCGACAGATCAGGGACAAGCTCCAAGAGAGATGAGGGCACTGACTGCTGTGTTGGAGCATCGAGTCTGTGGGGAGACATGCCAGGTGCCCCACCAGGACATACTAATTAGGAAAAGGTCACTCTCCAATAAAGACCTGAACCAAAACCAGTTAAGAGAACAAGGGCATGCTCATTCCACTCTTCAAATGAAGAGAATGTGACAAAAACATTAGGCAACACTTCAGGAAAGAGTTACTCCTGATAGATTAAAACAAGGCAAGGATGATGGGAGGTAGAGACAGATTTTCTTAACCTAAGTTTTAGAGCTAGTAGAACGGAAACTTGGAGCAGAGATATTGCAAAAGCCCTCAGCTCCCCAGGCTAACGGAAAATTCCACTGCTCCATTTCTCTCTCTGTATGAGCAAATCTTGTTCCCAGGGTGTCAACGTAAAAGAGGCCAGTATTGGGAGGAAAGAAATTCCCAGTTCCCACAACTTACAAAGACTGACACTGGAGATGTAAGATTCCCAGAAAAGATAAAGAATACCTTGCTCACTTAGCCCCCCCAGGTCAGGATCCAATTGACCCTCATGGCTAGAGAGAGCAGGGGGCAAGGAAGAAGGGAGTGGGTCTTTCTTTTATTGGTGGTGCCCCATCCTGACTTGGCAACAGTTGGGCCTTGGACAGTTATAGCTGATGGCAGGTGAGACAATAAGGATTGCTAGACGAGAAGGTCTGCTCTTGATAATTTAGGTGTGAACAATATAAAATCTTTACCTAGGCTCCTAGTTGTATGTGATTTCTTCTCTCTATATTGGAAGAGTCAAGTGAGATAGGCAAGAAAAACCCACTACGAGGAGAATGCCTAACAGATGACAAACTGTTCCATGTATCATATTTCTTCAAATACAATAGTCACAAGGAGCAAGTACTGTAAATACTTCTACCCGACAAATGATGAAAGAACTCTGAGTAAGTCATGTAAGTGTCCCAGTGCTCAGTAAGAAATTGGTAGAGGCTGGATTCGAATCCAGAGGTCCTAATTCCAATTGTCCCGAGCCATGGACACCAATGGAGCTAATATTTTGTCTCTCATTCTTTTGTCTTTTGCTTATATTCTGTAAAGAGCAGAGCAGTAGCAGAGGTTTCAGAAAGTTGGATTTTGAGGAGAATTTATAGGTTTCCATTAAACATCCCCAAACTATTATTGATAATATTGAGTTGGTTTTATTTTATTTTTTTGGTCACTGGAGGAGGAGATGATGTAATTTAAAAAATAAAATAAAATATGGGTTTAACTTACATATATTGGGGGACTAATGTTTTTATTCATTGCTCTGGAATCAAATTTAGATTTCCAGTAGAAAAGTCAAACGTACCTTCCAATCAAGAAATGAATCCTTCCAGTTTAATCCGGATATAAGGGATACCAAGCAAATGTATACAGATTTCATTTTATGGGCATTTGGAAAAGACAGGACCTGTTCATTGGGAGTTAATGTGTTTTTGGTTGAAATCTTTCTGAAAGACGAATTTCTTAATCTAAAATAGGAATATTATGTCACTTTCCATGAAAAAAATCTGCAGATAATTGGGGCTTGAGAAGAGCGGTTTAGCTTCTCAAACCTTCTGTCCTCATAAACATGCAGTAATTAGTATCTCAGGCTGTTAAAGTTGTGAAGTGATTCCTTTGCTTTGTTATTCAGAAGACATGGCTCCCTATTTTCAGGTTAAAATGAAGGCTGAGAGACTAAACTTCAACCACGTCTGAATGTCTGTGGGTTGCTTTTCCCCACAACCAACAACCTTACTTCAACTCCCAACTTGTAAACTGCTAAAGCCATGGAAAGATTAATAATGCCCATCCCTCGTTAAACCTCAGCTCCCCTCCCACTTGTACTTCTGGCCAACAGATTCACTTCAAAGCAAGCACCAGCATCCTGTCCAGTTACTCAGTGGGACGCCTGTATCTTCACCCAACACCTTCAACCAAAAGAAAACCAAACCCACAAAAAACTTCATGATCTGCACACTCTTCCTAGGCCAATAATGGTAATTATATAACCGCAACTTTTTTTTTTTTTGCTTTTATTTTTTATTTCAGTTGCCATGGGAAAGACTGTATTTGTGCCGTTCCATCTGCAAAGGGCAATAACTGGCCTTCCTTAGAAAAGCAAAAAAATTGCAATACTACAAAGAAAAAGTATACATAGCTAAGGAAATTTTCAGAGGTCAAAGGAAGTATTAACCAAACAAGCGATTGCTTTGTTAATGGCAGGAATAAACAAGGGCGACTATTGCTGGCTAAACCCAGCATTTTCAACAGAAGTAATAATAACAGCAATTAAAATTTCCCCAGAATTTACTATTTGTCCAGCACCATGGACTAAGTACTTTACATGGATCTCACATTGTCTCCATAAATATAAATCTATTATTCCAATGTTACAGAAAAAAAGGAAGTTTAGAGAGGGCTAATTAGTAGTGCACCCAAGATTAAACCAGAGTCCATAATCTTGTTCTGCTGGCCGTTGCTCATGGTACCTGACTACAGTCCACGTTAGCCAACTTCTGGCTTGTTCTACTGATCTGCTGAAGGGACTAAATCTATCATCCAACCAATCTAGTGAAAGTAATGAAAATGCAAACTATGCTTGGTGCCAAAATACATGCAGCCACGGGCCCAACAGTACAAAAAGAGTGTACATGGGCACCATTAGCATAATGGGCTTTTCCATTTCCTCAATCAGTTTCGATTTCCTAGGGTTGATTCCTTCATTTAACATTGTGTCAATGGAAATGGTATCTGCTAACGTACATTATAAGACCAATTTTGAATTTTAGGAGACTTATGAGCATGTAGTGATGAGGAGAGCTGTTCTGCTGTCTACTCTTTTATTTTCCTGGGAGAAGAAATATTTTTATTCCAGCCTCTTCTTTTAACATTTAGGTAATTATTTAGACTCTTAATATCTGTACACTGTGGATCTGATTCCTAAGGGTGGAGGTATAAACAATTCCCGAAGAAATCTGTGGTAACAATGAAAAGTTTAAAATATGATTAAAAGAGTCTGGCTGCCATCAGAAGCAAAGCCTTAGAGCAGCCTGCAACATGAACCAATCATTCAACATGCCAGCAGGTACCCAGTCTGACCTTCAGAAGGCCTGGAGGTTATCCCTGCCTCCCCCAAAGCACCTCCTACCTGCTCTGAACCCACCCACGAATGGGGGAATCCAGATGGGGTGGAGCCCACCTGCAGGGCGGTGCCAGCAGCCACAGTGCTGCCTGCAAGGAGGGGGAAATCTTCTGGCTCCAGTCCCTTGGCCTCTTTGGACCATCTTTTCGCTGCATCACTCTTCTCCTGGAAAGGAATATGTTTCCAAGCCTTTCCCAGGTCAGCATCAGGAAAGGAATTTCAAATCGCTAAGTGACCAGGGTGGGTGGGTGGGTAGGCAGGTGGGTAGGGATAGATAGATATATAGATATAGAGATAGGTAGATGATAGATACATACATAGAGATAGATAAATAGATCGAAGATAGAAGATAGACATGTAGATGATAGATATAGATATAGATATATACATACATAAAGATAGATAGATACATAGAGATAGAGATATGATAGATAGATAGATAGATAGATACATACATACATACATACCCTGGCTTCCTTAGGAGAGAGGAGCAAAGGAAGTAAAGGAAGTACAATGAGATACTTTCACTTTGCTTTTTCAGGCCTTAGGCAATGCGAAGGCAGAAAGCTATGAGGATGTGGGAGGATCTGTGGAAAAAGCTCCTCCTCATCCTTGGCCCTCCCTGGATGTCAGTAAACGTGTCTCCGTGCCCCACTCCCACGCAAGGAGGCAGGGAGGCTGCACAGACTTGCTTAACTGTGGGAGCCCTGGATGCATTTAGGTATCCATGAAGCTCCCTGAGAAGCTGGGCTTGCCAGGTGGATGGTTGGGGCAGGGTAGCTTCCCAGAGGCCCATCTGCTAACAGTGGACTTTCCCTTAATCCGCAGCACTCTGGGGCTGCTTCCCAGAGGTGAGCAGGCAAAGACGACAGTCCAGAGGTCTTCTTCCTTTCCTTCCCTGGCACCATACCTTCAACACCCGCCCCCCAGGGGCTGCAGCAAGGAGGAGCAGGATGCTGCACCTGGCCAGAGGGACACAGGAAGCAGCTGCCCGCAAGGGAATGAAAGGCAAGCGGGGAGCAGGGAGATCCCAGCTCACAGGTCCACGGCCTGTGAGTTGAGTGGTCATTAAATGTGAACTTGCCAGCGGCTCTCTTAACTGAGGCAAAACACAGGAGCTGATGGCCTGGGGCCTGTGCCCTCCCCTGCACGGGTCTAATTCAAACGAAGGTGGCTCGAGTGGTGGCAGAACAGCCCAGCTCTGCTGCAGGGAAGCCTCTGCTCCCAGGTCCCACTCAGGAGTCGCCTCTGGGCTTCTGAAGCGCTCCCAGCACCATCTCTCATCCTTTATCAGCCAGTCTTGCCGCGGTGAGGCTGATCTTTGCTAGACTCTACATCCTTAGCACCAGGCCAGCACTAGGTCAGTTTCGTACAGCATGGGGACCCCTGGCCACATGTGGCTATGCTGCACTTGAAATGTGGCCAGGCCGAATTGAGATGTGCTGTTAGTTTCAAATGCACACCAGATTTCAGAGTCTTAATATAAAAAACAAAAACAAAAGCAAATATTCCATCATTAAATTTAAATACTCATTACACGCTAAAATGGTAATATTTTCGTATAGTGGGCTAAAATATGACCACTGGAGGTTCTGAGGGCAGGGAGAGGGAAAAACAGGTGAAATACGGGGGCATAATTGGGATTTGGGAATTGTCCTCAATGACACTACAACGACAGATACAGGCTATTACATATCTTCCCATAATCTACAAAACTGTATGGAAGAGTGTCAACTACAGCGTAAACTATAATCCATGCTTAGTGGCAATGCTCTAAAACGTTTTCATCAATTGTAATGAATGTACCACACTAATGAAGGACGTTAATATGGGGAAATGTGGGAGGTGTAGGGAGCGGATTATAACATTTATATAATCTATTTATCTTTAAATATATATATATATATATAATTAAAATTAATTTCACCTATATCACATCATGTTTTAACATGGATACTAGAAAATTTAAAATCATATATGTGGCTTGCATTCTATATCCATTGGACTGAGTATTCCATAATGTTCTTGAGTAAAAGAATGAATGTGTGAATGAAAGAATGGTGACTTGAGATCAGGATTAATATTTTTAAATCAACAAAGAAGCAAAGTTCAAAAAAGAGCGAGGTATCGATGTTTCTGAAATAATTTCCGTATCTGGTGCTACGTTTCATTCTGAGTCACTTGCTGTGAGAAAATGCTGACTCATCACTCCTCCTAACCGATGAGAGGGCGTCCCGGCCAACCTACATCACTGAGGCCAAACTTGACCTTCAGCCCTGGCGCACATAGGACCAAGTACACACACTGCACATGACTGCCCGATGGAGATGAAGCAACTACTCTGGGAACCCCACAGGTTCTTCTCTTTCCAAGTCTCCCTCATTCTAAAGGTACCTATTCCTTCACTCTGACTGTTTGCTTTGAACTCTTTGAAAATCCTTCAGAACTTTTATCACTGATGTAAAGACAGTGGTCACCAGAGGTTCTGAGGGGAGGGAGAGGGGAGAATAGGTGGAATATGGGGGCATTTTCAGGACATTGGAATTGTCCTGCATGACAGTGCAGTGATGGATACAGGCCATTATATATTTTGTCATAACCTACAAAATTGTGCGGGACAGAGTGTAAACCATAATGTAAACTGTAGTCCACGGTTAGTAGAAATGCTTCAATATGTGCTCATCAGTTCTAATAAATGTACCACACTAACGAAAGATGTTGTTAATGTGGGAAAGTGTGGGAAGGGGTAGGGGTGGGGCATAAGGGAATCTCTTATATTTTTTTCATGTAACATTTATGAAATCTAAAAATTTATGAAATTTTCTTTAAAAATAAAGGGGGTGGATTGTGCCTCAAGTGGTTGGGCGTCCGTCTCCCATATGGAGGGACCTGGGTTCGACCCCTGGGACCTTCCAGTTAAAAAAAAAATTTATTTTTTAATGAAAAAATAAAAAAAAATTATAATTAAAAAAAGTAAAGTATAAAGAAAAAAAAAGAAAACGCTTCAGGAAAAAGGTTCATTCCCATGATCGATTTTACTGGTACTGAAAGTTCCGCCATGGAGACTCTGATCCAGTGTAAGGTCTCACCAGCTTTTATCAAAATACAAGAAGAAACCACGAGGAGAGGGAGAGGGAAGGTAAGGAGGTGAGAAGCTAAAGGGGCGGGAGGATTGGAATGGGCTTTGGTGACTCCAAAGAGGAATTCAGGCACGTGACTTCATGCCCGCCTCGAAATGCCAGTGGAGCACCTTAGTTCTTTTTGTCTTCCAGTTAGCGTACAACCTCTCCATTTTGCTGCCTGAACTTCCAGTGAGGCTCAAAGTGCAGACTGACTGTGCGCACACCAATGAGAGAAAGGGAGGGCGAGCGTGTGTGCACAAGCTCTGTTGCTCTAAGAATTATCTGACTTTTTTACAGTGCACCCTTCCTGTTCTTAGTCCCTGCCCATCCTCACCGGCCAGAAACGGCAGCAACAAGCAACAAAACTTAGCAATAACGGTGACGAGCATGTTCTTTCAGGTGCCATAAATGTCACAGCTAAACTGATCTCACAGGATAGTGAAAACAGCAGCAGTAACTGTTATGTGGCAGGCACTGTGTAAAGTACTTTAAAAACGACAATTTTTTATTTTTACATCAACCTAATATTATTGACGCCATTTCACAGATGAGGAAACTGGGGTTAATAAAAGAACTTGTGCAAAGGCACAAGGGAAAAATGAGACTTTTATCATAGGTCTGCTTTTGACACAAACTGCTTGCAAAGTGAGGTCATCAGAATAAGAGGAATATTAAGAAATTCGAGAAAACAGAATCAACAGAGGTAAGTGGGGGCAGGAACTCTCCAGCTTAGTCCATTGTCAAGAAACAAGCGGCCTGAATACACTGCACATGATGCTCGAAATCTAATGTTCGAGGAGAGTAGAAACTCATGCCCCTTTCTAAGATTTTTCCCCCTAGAAACCTTGGCCTTGTGAACAAGACTCAAAAGAAAACGACTCAACCAATGGAAGGCAAATTCCAGATGGGGTAGAAGGTTAATAATCTGCTTTGCTTTTTCTCTAAGTTATATATTAAAGGAGTTACATGGGAGGAAAAAAAACAGAGGGAAAACGGAAATATCCTGCAGCAAATGTTTTGAGCCTTATTAAAAGGTAATCCCCTCAAAATTATTTGTGCTTTTAAAGTATTATAATTTTATATAAAAGTAAAGCCACAGTCGCAGAAACATTACCAGGAAACTTGATTCTTAATATGCACCTGTATTTGAGGGTCTGCCATGCAAGCCCATTGTGAATACTTCAGAGCTCAGATTATTGGGCAATGTGGGGAAATAGGATTGAAAACCCACTAAGGGGGCACAGGCTCCTGAACGTGTTATACTCATTTTCGGTTTCGCCCAGAAATGACTTTCAGACGCATCCTAGGCTCAAATCCTAGAAGAAGCTTAAAAGTACACAGCTTCTCATTCGCTCTGACCTCCCTTTCACGGTCGTTATTTTCTGGAACTCACAAACTTCTGTCCCTGACAACACATGCTTAGACACAGCACTGCCCACCTTCTCCTCTCTGTATCCATTTTTAAGTGCCTGGAAAATGCAAGAAGGGGAAGCAAATGGCAAATGCCAGCCTGTGACCTCTGTCTGGACTTAGCCAAGCATGATGTGTGAATCAGGTGAGTGGAATGAGTGTTTCCATGGCAACGAGACTACAGGCAGAGGCAGGGCAGTCACAGGCTCATTCTACCAAAGTAATAGAAACAAGGAGGCCACCTGAGGGCGGTTTGGGAGGGGCGAGAACCGAGTTGAGAGTCTGAGTTCTCCAGGAGACTGGGAGGACCTGTCTCCTTTCCCCACGCTCTGCTTTGGGTTCTTTCCCACAAGCTTCTTTGGATCATCTGTCATCTCTCTTTTGAGGAGTAAAGGGAGATATAAATTAAGGTATTCTTTAAATGGAATTCCTTATGAGGAAAATGTAGAAAGAACCACCAGAGCAAAGCATTTTCTCTAAGCAGAAAGGTTTGTCAAAAGGTTGGGCTAGGGGAGCAGACGTAGCTCGAGTAGTTGAGCGCCTGTGTCCCATGCATGAGGTCCCAGGTTCGATCCTCGGTACCTCCTAAAAACAAACCAAAAAAATCAACTCTCAATGGGGAGCGGAAGTAACTCCATGGTTGAGCACCTGCTTCCCATGTACGAGGTCCTGGGTTCAATCCCCAGGACCTCCTAAAACAAAACAAAACAAAACAAAACAAGGTTGGGTTGTGTTGAATAGTTTCATTCCATTTTCACCCAGCTTCTTTGCTTTACCTTGCAATGTGTTTTTAGCTTCTTCCCCACGAAAAAGATCCTGAGCTACAGTTTCTATTTTAAAGATTGTTTTATATTTGCTGTAGATAGATACTTTAAAAGTATTCTAAACTTTTAGAGGAAAAAAATTTACACAGCTTGCTTTAGGAGCCACAGCACGGAGACAAGGAAAAAACTTAAAACAACTTTAATGAGAATCAAAGCTTGTATCAGTTATCTAGCTGGACAAAGATAGCCTGCCTGTCAGGCGTATGTTAAAAAAGGACCAGAACAAGGCTTGTGCATTTGGATCCAAAACATGGAAGACGGCAAACTTCACTTCTCCACTCTACCTTTTTCAGCTTTGCTCTAAAGGAGGCCTTTGGCTCCTTCCAACCACTTCTCCAGAGGCCGAAGGAGGGAGATGCGGGGCTTATGTCACCTCTGCTTTCGAGGACCACAGCCACCGTTGCCATACGCAGCCCATCCTTCCCACTGCAGCCGGAGGAACCTTTCCACATGCCTTTCTCGGGGTCCAAACCTTTCAAATGGCTCCTCCTCGTGCTCTGGGAAGTTCAAATCCCTAATCATGGTTTCCTATCCCATGCATGATCTAGCCTCTGAATACCTCTCTAGTTTCATAATCTAATCTGCCGTTCCCCAAATTTGTACTCCACACCACAGGCAAACCACGCTACTTTAAAAAAAAAATTATTGTGGTAACATATATATAACACACATTTTGCCAATGTAACCATTTTAAGGGTACAATCAGTGGCTTTAATACATTCCCGATGTTGTGCTGTCATCACCACCATCCATTATCAAAGCCTTCTCATCACCCCAAACAGAAACTCCGTACACATTCATCAATAATTCCCACCCACCCCAGCCTCTAATCTACTTTCTGTCTCTAAGAATTTGCCTATTTATTCTATATATTTCATAAAAGTAGAATCATACAATATTTGTACTTTTGTATCTGGTTTATTTCTTTCAACGTAATGCTTTCAAGATTGATCTACATTGCAGCATGTGTCAGAACTTCACTCCTTTTCATGGCCAAATAATATTCCACTGTATTCACATACCATGTTTTGTGTACCCACCCATCCGTCAGTGAACTTCAGGCTATTGTGAGATCAACTACCTTTAATTTCCCATATCTACCATTACTCTCTGTGTTACTGATTTCTTCGCAAGGAACCCTTAAGCCAATTCCAATATCTTAATTTTGATATCACATCCTCCAGGGAGCCTACCTCCTGCCATGACTGCAAGCTCAAAGTCCCTCCAGGTGTGTTCCCAGCAACCCAGACTTCCCCATCACAGCACCGGACTCAGGAGTTGTAACCACCTGCTTAGCATTCAAGAACCCCCTCCAATTCCAAGGAGTAACAACACAGTATGTGACTTGGTCCCCTTTGTCTTAACATGGAGCCCAGCACTAGGAGGTGACCCATCAATTTTTCTTCAAAAAGGAGTGACTGAGTGAATGAACACACGAGTCAGCAGAGGAGCAGCTAAATGGCCATGGGATGTGCTAGGTCACAAAGGGCCCTGCCCACACCTGGCTCTGAGCCTCAGTCCCATTTGTCACATTCCAGCCTTGTGGCTCCAGGAAAGTCACTGAACCTCAGGGAACCTCAGAGTCCTATTTTTAAAATTGTTGTAAAAAAAAAAAAATTATTATTATTATTATTTTTTTTAATTAAAATCCTTGTAACACCACCTGACCAAGATTATTAAAAGGATCAAATTAGAAAGCGAATGGGAAAGTCCTTGGGAAAATTTTAATATATATAATAGCTTTCCTAGCAAGGGCTAAACAAGAGAGAGAAGAAAGGAGCTGGCATAATTCCCCCAGGGGAAGAAGCAGGCAGGAATCTGAAGAAGAAATCCATGTAACAGAGTCAGGCCGGCGGAGGGGGGGGGCTATAAAAATTCATAGCAGGCCTCATGTAAAGGGTGGAGTTTTTAAAAGCAGTTTTATTGAGATATATTCACATACCACATGATCTATCCAAAGTGCACAATCAGTGGTTTTTAGTATACTCACAATGTTGTGGTTTCATCACCAGAAAACAAATTTAGAACAATTCCATTACTCCAACAAGAAAAACTCCACACCCCTTAGCATGCCTTGCCCATGCCTACATAACCACTAATCTAATTGCATCTTTTTTTTTTTTTTTTTTTTTTTTAAAGATTTTATTCATTTATTCATTTATCCCCCCCTTGCTGCTTGTGCTCGCTGGGTCAGCTAACCACGCCGCGCGGGCGGGCTTGCCTTCACCAGGAGGCCCCGAGAACCGAACCCGGGGCCTCCCATATGGTAAACGGGAGCCCTACTGATTGAGCCACAGCCGCTTCCCTAATTGCATCTTTATACATTGATTTATATTTACATTTACATAAATGGGATCATACACTACGTAGTCCTTTGTGTCGGTTTCTTTCACTTCACTTCCATGTATGGCCCTCTGTGAGAGATAATTATGCTCCCCTCTTGCTCATTTTGGGCCTAAACATCCTTATAATTCTCAATTTCTCACTTATATACCATGTTTATTTCCACCCAAAACTACTGCTACTACTAGTAACTGGGCCTTTGTTTATTCTCATTCCAATTGCTTAAATGCCCTCTTCCCCCATGCCCATTCAAGCCCTACCCACCCTTCAACATCTTTAAATCTTGTCTACACCTATGAAGGCTTTCTTGAGTAAACTTGCTCACATTCATCTCTTTCGTCCTGAACTCTTAATTCAGTAGGGCTCATGCTTCACTGTTCAGTGCTTTATTCCCTAAATGCTTCACATATAGGTACCTGGGCCTCTTTTCAAAACGTGGGGAGGTGCAACTGGAGGGGCCAAGTGTGCAGGGCTCCACCAAGGGCAAGCCTAGTTTATAAAACATGAGGACATGGTAAAGAAGTTGAGGGGGAGAAGTATATTAAGAGGCAGAAAATAACATCTATTGAGCTGCCAAGAGAACAAAAACATACAGAGCGATTATATGAGAAAATGTGCTAGCTTCGCAGTTTCTGATAACTTCACGATTCTGTGATAGTCAAACATGACACATTATGAAGACAGCGCAGGATAATGTGGCAGAGAGCAGGGAGCAAATGGGAGATACGGTTTCTAGAATGAGTGTAGCAAGTGGTTCTTTATCCTGACTATGAAAATCAACAACATGACTGTTGGAATGGCAAAAGGAGACAGAGACAGAATGGGAAAAGTGCCACCAGAGTGACCAATCAACAACTCTTCCAGGTGTGACCAGTTACCAAGCATGGGGCACTCTTGTAGGTGTGTGTTGGGGGTACACAGAGGGAAAGGAGAGGAAGAGAGGAGAACAGTACCTGTATCACGAGGACCTGTTAGTCTTTACAGGAGTCAAAACACACACACAGGAAATTATAAATTCTTATATGGAAAGGGCAAAGGAGAGGTCACTCCATGCTGAAGAAGTCAGGGAACGTTTTATGAAAATGTTGATATAATGGCTCTGTCCTAAGAGAGAAGGGGAAAAAGGGGCTGGGATCGCATGTCAAGTGAAGGAAACATGCACAGAGAGGGAAGTGGGATTGGTGAGGTAGATGGAAATAGTAGAGAAAGTTGGCTAATGCAAAAGATTTGGTCCGGACATGAATTTGGAAAAGTAGGCTGGGGATACTGTGGAAAACTGGAAAGATACACTACATACAGAGGGAAAAAAAAACCTTTGAAGGTCAGTTCAGTAGGGAAAGAGAAAAGAGATGATAAAAACAAAGGAAAAGAAAGAAAGATGATGTTACAAAGCATTTATCTCCAGATGAAAATAAACTATTAAGTGTCTGTAGGTTTAAAAAAAAGTCAACCAGAGTTAATATCAGTAGTGTAATATAGTCACATAAATCAACAAAGTAATCATCAAAACACCAGGACAAAAATACACAAACAGCCAGTAAAACAACAAATACAAATAATGCAAACAAAAGTAACAAAATAGGTATTATTTTGCCTGTCCAATTAGGGAAATATATTATTTTGCAAAACCAACCAACAGGGTCAGCTGGTTCAAGGACAGTAAGATGGGCACTTTGGAATGTCAGTGCTGGGAGCATAACAACTTTCCTGGGAATGAATATGGCAGTTTGCACCAGATGTCTTTACAAGGACATAGTATTTCTCATAAAAATCTAACTTGATCAAATAACCAGGAATTTAAAACTATTCATGCCCAAAGATGCTCTTGAAAGCATTACTTACCCTAACACAATAAACTACCAACAACAATAACAACATAATTACTACAAATAACAGAAAACCCACAGGGAAATGGTAAAAATCAAGTGCGGTACAGACCACATGAAGAATTACAACGCCACCATTAAATATCATGTTTTGGAGAATTTTATTGTTACAGGAAGAAAGGCCGAATACAAACATGTGTTTACCATGTGATGCCACTTACATAAAAATACACATAACCGTAAGCACACAGAAATAAACAGTAAAAGGAAACACACCCTAAATAGTAATTGTGATTCTTTTTAGGTTGCATTATTACAGATTATTTTTATTTTCTTTTGGAGGCCTTTCTGCATTTTCCAATTTTTTTCCAATGAACATGGATTATTATGTAATTAAAAATTATATTGGAATATTGAAAAAGAAAATAACCTTTTAATTGCAAATAACATTTAGATACAGTTGTTCATAGAAAATGAAAATAATCCCCATTTTCACCTGCCTAGTGATAGAGTCTTAATTCAATTATCCAGATAAGAATTCATTTCCCCTCTAAATCTTGTGGCTGTGTGACACTAAAGAAATTATAGATTGTATAGGACTGTTCCCTCTACATTTTACTGTCCATGAGAAATGGCTTTTAGAAGTTCTCTCATTGTTTCTCCATATGAAGGTTTATAAGAAAAATGCATTTCAATTCTATTTTGGGTCTTGATTTTTTCAGAATATATAACTCTTCTGGGACTATATAACTCTTTCTCTCTCTCTCTCTCCCTCCTCCCCCCCCCACCCCCCGCCATAACATATAGGTTTGCCTCCTAAATACTTCCCTCAGACGAAGATGGTAGTATTTTCTTGACTTCTGTCCTTGTTATAATGTTCAGAATGGCATCCTCTATTTAAAGAATTGATTTAAAAGTTTCAAAAATACAACTTAATTTTAGCTACACTTTTCGAATATTTACAAGCACCACAGGAAACAACTGCATGTGTGGTATCACACACAAAAAAAGGAAAAAAAAGCAGTACGTTAGAAGTCAATATGCTATTCATTTAAAACATGACGGGACGAACTGCTTTCTCCGAACAAATCCTCAGTCCAGGCTGTGTCTGGGGGCAGGAAATAGAAGCTGGCAACAGCTCCCTACTGTAATGGGGTGTGGGGGGAGGAAATGGTGGTAACTCTAAATGAAAGAGAGAAGCTTGAAAATTTTCTATTACCAAACCAGGCAATTAAAACATTAAATGTGAAATCTGAAGCACTGTAAATTTCCTAATATGGTATATGTGCTGAGTTTCCCAAATGATGTTTTCTCATCTTTCAACATTTCAAAGAGCATGCCAAAACCCCAAAGAAAACATTTCCATTTTCAAAACAAAAATCAATCACACACATCCACATTCTATTAATAGTGTTGTCTTGCCTTAAAGATCCTGTGCCCTTATTCAAAAGCCCATTAGAGTTTACATAAATTGTAACATGATTTAAAAACTCCTATCCAAAATAAACTGGACACATGAAGGTGAGTTAGGCGGGACTAAGGCAAAAGTAAACCAAATCCTTTCTATATTTTCTTTACTGGGGACGAAATGTCATGCTTCTCATTGCCACACCTAAGGACCTTGTAAACCTGCTCTACATCTTCAGCAACATTTTGAGTTTAAAGAATATAAGTTGGTATAAGGTACACACATTCAGCCAATCCCTAAACATTTGAAGATCTAAGATAAAGAGGGACATAAACTTAGAACTGAAAATCCCAGCAGAAATTGCCAGATGAAGAAAAGAGTATTTCAAAGATCCCAAAAGCCAGACCTTCAACTCTTGACCCTGCCACCATAAACAGGAAAAAAGCTGACCCACAGCATTTTATGTTTAGAGACGGGAAAAGGCCATTAAAATGTGGTGCCCTCCATTCTCAATTCAAATACTCACGACCAGCTACATATGGATGCAACAGTGAAAGTCCACTGCTTGGGGAAAGTACAACGAGAAGTGTAAGACGGGGGCTCCACATACAAGGTGATTCTATTTTGGGGAAGGGAAAAGACCCCATACATAAAATAATTATTAGAAACAACAAAGGATCATTTATTCCTTCCTAAGCGACTGATGGTGCACCTGAAATAGCCAATTTAATGCCATGGTGCTTTGGGAAAAGGGGTCACATCACCCACCTGCAGAGATTTTTAAGCTCTGGGTCAAGGGTCCTTAAGATGTCTCTACAAAGGCAGGTCAAAGGGAAAACCAGAGTGATACAGGAACCACCAAACCCACCCCTTATCAAGTAAGGTGGGAAGGAAGAGAGAAATGTGACATAGGGTACGGACAAAGAAAGGAACCATGGCGGTGTCAGAGGTGAAAAGATCACATCTTTCAAGCCGACAGACCCAAGTTCAAATCCTGACTCGGCCACTGGCTGTGTCAAGTGGGCGAGTTAATGAACCTGTTTCCTATATCTTTTATTAAACAAACTCTTAACACTGAACGTACTTTACAATTCTTAATTTATTTAAGAATAAATTTGACTCAAATAAATTTGAGTCTTCCTATCCCCATTTCATAAATGGGAAAACTCAGACACCGAGAGGTCACACAACTTGACAGTGGCAGAGAGACGATTTAAACCCTGGCATTCTGGCTCTAGTCTATGCCCTGAAGCTCTGAATTGCCTTATTTATGAAATAGAGCCCCAAACACTTACTTTTCATGACTGTTGCATGGATTAAGCGAAGTGGATGTAAGGCACCCAGCACAGTGCTTGGCATTTAGGAGAGACTGAATAATTTAGCTCCATCTACTTCTTCCTACTCTCCTAACTGTGGGAGGCTGGAGGCAAGATTCTGCACACAGAGAAAGGCAGCGAGGTCAGTCTGCAAAGGCTCCGGGGCTCCAGGGCAAGCTAGAAAACAACCCTCTGTCTTTATCCTCTGAGGCCTGGAACAAGAGCTCTAACTCAAGCAGAGATGTCCAGACAGAGACCGCCTCTATTTATTATAATCTGCATTCAAGGCACAAAGACTGGAGAGTCAAGCCTTAGAGAAATGGAGAGTTTTCTGACTCTTGCACTAGGAACTATACACATATATGCCAAACACATACACGGAGCAAAACTAAAAGTGCTATCGTTCCAGCCACAGGTGGAAATAATCCACTTTCCAGACTCAATCCCTGCCTAGAAACTGGCAGTTTGTGTAAGACAGTCCAGGAGTTGCTGGGGAGCTAAAAGATAGAGTCTCCTTTTGAAAATTATTAAGAACAAATTAGGCCCAGGCACCCAGGGGAGCTGTCTTGTAAAGCATGAGAAAATTTTATTTTCTAGCCCTTTGGCAGTATTTTCATGAACAGATGAAAAAAAAAAAACAACGAAGGACAGAGACTATTTTTGTATTTGGATATTGGTCTGAAATATCAGTGAGGAGGGTGCAAATGGTATCACTTAAGTGACTTACCCAGTGAGGCAAGGAGGGACCCACACAACCTGGAGGATCTAATATTGCTGGAATATTCCAAGCCCACGAGCTCTATGTTGCTAAAGAAAGACGTTTATAGAAGCTCCAGGTGGGAATGCTGTCTATATACTCTTTCACTTTTTCCTTAATTTAAAAAAAGTCATATTTTGTACTAAAACAACATCAGAACATTGTTTTATTATGAGAACAAAACATCACTACAATCAAGTATTCAAGCCGTTGTTCCAACCCTGAGAATTGCTAACATGGCTTAAAATTAATTAAGAATGAAAGCTCACCTTCTACATTTTCAGGCTTGGTCACCGTGGCTACAGGGTTCACTGATGCCTGCCAAATCTTGCCCAAGTACAGAACTCTTATCCATGTTTGCCTAAAACTATAAGCTTCTATTGTGAATACGCTTGATTTTTTGCTTTCAGAATTCATCGGTTGCCAGTCTGCTCTCACAGCATATTACTAAGAAGGACTCAACAAAGAGCCCAGGTGCACAGGCGATGAATCAAGCTCTTTATACATTTTTAATTACAGTTCAGCACAAGTGAAAGGTAGGCCAGGAAGCCTTCCTCATAAGATGTTCATTAGAAATAGCAGTTTTCTATTGGGGAAACAAAAATGGCATCCTTCAAATAGCTAGTGGGAAAAAGTCCCCAAATGTGAAGTATGCTTCTGTAATCATATGCAAGCCAGATTTATGCACGTTGCTCACCCCAGAAAGTTTAGAGAGAGCAACCAGAGTTGGAGAAGGAACTGGACGGAGTAGTGAAAGAAGAAACAACTAAGAAGTTTCTCAGACTTTAAGGAATTGTGCAAAACATTTCTTTCTACTCACAGTTAAGCTCTTCACCCCCAGCAAGGGGAAGGTATGTTATCTCCCTAGCCTTTTCCAAGACCATTAAGGTGGGTGGGGGTGGTGGGGAGTGAGCCAGAGCGGGAGGGCTCGTTTTTTCTGTGTGTATCTCTGTGAGTCAGCAGAAGCCGGAAGCCTTACAGAACGACTTCAAACAACAAGCTGGAAAGCAGGACAATAGCTTCCACCTCCAGACAGTGAGAAATTACATTATCCTAAGGGATCGGGGCCACCCATGTTCAGTGCAGCTAAGCGAGACATTCTCTGCCCTGGCCAACAGGAGACCTGCAGCTCCAGCTGCTCTCAGAAGCTCTGGGTGGCCTCTGCTCCAGCAGCTCCAGACAGACTCAAACCAGCAGCAGGGCTGGGTGGTGGTGCTCTCAGGGCAGGGATGGGGAGGAGAGGCTGACGAAGAGCGGGTGGCCAGTTGCATCCTCCCACCACGTGTTCCAAATCCCCTCTCCTTCTCAGGGAAATCCCACGGAGGCCTCAAGGCTGATTTCATTAAGGCAGCCTGGCTCTCCACCATTCCACAGCAATAAATTGAAATTGTGCCTTGGAGATTCCAGAAACCCTAAAGAAATTTCCCTGCTAGGCAGTTGCTTGGTGCTCTAGGAGCAACTGTATAATTAATTCCACTTGGTGAAAGAGGGGAGCATTCCAAATTCAGCCATAAAGAAGAGAAGCCTTCTCAAAGTCCTCTGCAGGGTGACGCAAAGCCCATTTATACATTCCCTTTAAAGACCGAGGCAAATCTGATTAGAACTTACATTTCCAGTACATTGTGAAATTAAAACAGGTATGAACTGTCCTCTGACTGAAGAAAAAAATCTTAAAATTTGAGGCAAACGACATGAAAGTCACATGCAAAACACAAGCTCCTACGCTGCCCTGCACATCCCATGAAATGGGTTGGCTTTACCAGTGGGAATTTATCAGCTACACTTTTGAGGATGGGAAAACGTCCAGATCAGGGCATCAGCGAGGCGACGCTTTCTTCCTGAAGACCTGCTGCCGGTGACCCTTAGCTCCTCTGCCACGTGGCAGGGCACATGGCAGTGCCTGCTGGTCTCTCCCCCTCTTCCGGGTTTCCTTGATTTCAGCTTCTTGCTTCTGTGGCTTTCTCTCTCTCTCTCCCCCTCTCTCTGAGTCATTCCATTTATAAAGGACTCTAGTAATAGGGTCATGAGCTGGGTCACAGCATAACTGAAGTAGCCTCATCCAAATGTTCTACCTACAATGGGTTTATACTCACAGAGATGACTGCATTTCAGAACAGGTAGCTCTGGGGTGCATACAGATTCACACCACCACAGCTCCCTTTGGGGATACCAGCATTTGCAGGTAAGAATTAACTAAATAAAACCGTGTATTTAATCTCTTAATCAGTATCTGATGTCCAATTTCATGGTATTTATTACTTTCCCACATTTTCCATTAGCTTGGGTTATATTTATAAACGTTCTCATGTCTATAGCTAATTTCTACGTATTATAGAATAACTGACAAAAAAATGTTTAGTCAAAAAACAGGCATGCCAATAATACTAAAAATTCACATAGTTACATGGAGTCACCAGACCAGATAATCCCTTGGCAGGACCCAATTGTGCACATA
Source organism: Tolypeutes matacus (assembly GCA_026826555.1). Classification (NCBI taxonomy): domain Eukaryota; kingdom Metazoa; phylum Chordata; class Mammalia; order Cingulata; family Chlamyphoridae; genus Tolypeutes; species Tolypeutes matacus. The sequence continues at coordinate 5,355,010 of JAKSZT010054400.1, forward strand.
AATTCTTTTGAAAGAAAGAATGTGTGTGAACACATTTATATGTGTGTGTGTGTGCGCACGCATGTATATGTGTGTATATGAGAATGTGTGTGTGTTGTATGTGTTGTGAGTGTGTGCATGGAACAGAAGAGAATGGAGTACATGGGGCTGCAGAAGACAGAATGATTAAAGCTAAAATTGGAGCACTGGCCGCTACATGCACGCTGACAACAATACTACACGCAGACCAAAATGAATGTGTTAAAGTGAAAACTAAGCGGTCTGGCATCAGCTCACTGAAATGGAGGCTGGAAGACTGAGGAGACATTTTCCTCTCAGCCCTTGATTTGCTGTGAGTCCCACCTCCAGTTGTGCTATGCCTCTGTTAGAGCATTTGCAGAATGGAGATAACACTCCCTGCTACCTACCTCAGAAAGCTGTTAGAAGATTAGATATCAAAAAAGAAAATCCACAAAGTCCTCTGTGCTTCTCATAAATATGAGAAATTCAGTGTAAGAAATTTCAGCACCCTCTACAAAGCTCTAAGAGGCTCAAGGCAATGGACTTAGAAAACAGAAGCGAACAGCACAGCATGGCCGAGCTCAGGAGGCTGTGAGTGATTCCGTCCTCAGCTTCCAGTGAAAAGGTGGGGAAAATGCTCTAAAATTCAGATCTACTCAGACAAAACAAAACGCCAGGGAAAAGGAAATATCAACCTGTTTCCACAGATAAGTCAACAGAAGCAGTGTTTACAGACAAATTCTTACATAAAATTCTGGGCCTACAAGAAGATAGTCAAGTGACAACCTTACGCTGACAGCTTTTCTGATTGGGTAAGTCTCATCTTAAAATAAATTGGTTCCCTAGAGGGCTAAATGTAAGGACCCCACATTGAAAAAACTGAAGAACGGACTATATTAATTAGATGGTAGGTTTTTTTTCTAGTCTGTACTGAAACTGATTCTCCATAGCCTTCTAAAATAAACAGTTACTTTTAGGTTCATAAGGAAATTGAGAGGTGAGTATTTAATATAGTGTGACTTCCTAAGATATTCTCAATTATGGAAATATAAAATTTGAATGTCAATTAATGAAACAACCATTTATTGAGCATATATTGTGTGTCATGCATGGCGTTAGAATATTTTTATATTAGCAAAATTCTGTTGTTGGTTCTCATGAACCTAATGCCTAGCAAGAGAGAGACAGAGACACAATAAAGTATAATGCAATGTGGTAAGGGTCAGAATCCAATACAGAGGGGGACGGATGTGGCTCAAATGGTTGGGTGTTTGTCTCCCATATGGAGGGACCTGATCTTTTTTCGATCTCCGGGACCTCCTGGTAAAAATAAAGAAAAATATAGAAGGCGCGCGGGCCACCAAGTCCAGCAAGTCAGTGTACCGCCAGGTCCCGCTGAGCACGCAGCAAGATGACGACGTAACGGGAGAGTGATACAAGGGAGAGCCGAGCTGAGACGCGACGAAAAACCAGGAATTAAGGTGGCGCAGGTGGCAGAACGCCTCTCTCCCACATCGGGGGTTCCCAGGATTGAATCCCGGTGAAGACAGGGGGAGAAGGATGAGAGGAGAGGGCAGGAAACAGACACAGAGAATTGCCCAGGGAATGGACACAAAAACAGCAAAAACGGGGGGGAAGGGGGGAAATGGATAAAAGTAAAAAAAAAAAAATCATACCATAATGTCAAAAATAAAAAAGAATCCAATATAGAGTGCTAAGGAAGAACACAGGAAAGAAGTAATTAATTCTGCATGGAAAAGGAGAGAGAGGAGGGGTCCAGGAAAGTTTCCGAGGATTTGACACTTGAACTGGACCTTGCACAATGAGCAATACCTCCCCAGATAAAGAAGGGGAAATGGCATTCTAGAAAAGCAAATAGGAGCCATATCTTCGGGTATGTCTAGGTATGTCCCAGCTAAATGAGACACAGTGGGGATAATGTGGAAGAGCCTGAATTGCAAGGTGTTTGGCAGGGACAGCACATGATGGGAGGGCAGTTTTGAAAAGACAGCCGTTAGATCTATAACTCGATATTTGAGACTTGGGCAAAATGGGCAGGAGGAGGGGTACAGACCCCCTGACATGAGTCCAACTCTGGCGAAATTTATATGGTTGCTGAGGCCAATCTTCAGGGTGTACGTGTGGTAGATAAGCAGGCAGAGGGGTCAATAGGCATGGCAAACTAAGCCAGGATTTGGGAATGGTCAGGACCAGGGTTGCTACGAAAAGCAGCAGGACCCAGTTAGTCAGCTACAACACAAGGTGGTGGAATGAGTAGCGGCCCCAAATATCAGATCCTAATCCCTGGAATCTGTGAATGCCACCTGATATGGCAAAGGCTTTGCAGATAGGATTAAGTGAAGGCTCCTGGGGGAGAGAATATCCTGGGTTATCTGACATACAATCTCAAGTGTTTTAGGAGAGAAGGGCAGAGGGAGCTTTGGCTAAGACAGAAGAGGGGAAGGCAGAGGCTGTAGCAATGCAACCTCTAGGCAAGGTTGGCTGCAGCCACCAGGAGCTGGAAGAGACGAGAAAGGATCCTCTCCTAGCGTCTCTGAAGGGACTGCCAATTGTTGGCCTCCAGAACAGAGAGAGAAGGAATTTCTGTCTTTTAAGCCACCAAGTTTTTGGTTATTTGTCATAGCAACTGCAGAAAACAAACACAGTAAGGTGCTCTTGGTTGTTGCAATCACCAGTCTCGATAAGAATAATTCAGATGGAAGAACTCGAACTGTCAAGAAGTAGTTGAGTGCCAGCTGGCCCGGAACCTTGGTGGAGCTGCAACTCCTACTCTACAGCTCATTGGACTCACCCAGGACAACTGGAGGGGAGATGATGATGGACAACGGCCATCCCAGGGAATGGAGAGAGTCTGCAGCTGCAGGCAGGATAATCCCATCCATCCTCCTCCTGGGATATAAGTCCCCTCTCACTTGGAGGTGGAGTGGACATCACCAGCCCATACTCCTCAGGATGGGGGGAAGAGCTATGGACTAGAGTGGACTTATTGGTATTCTGCTATAGACATATTGTGACCTAAGCAATGGAAGAAATTACAACAATAATGTGGAGCCAGTGGCCACTGGAGGCCCTGGGGGCAGGGAGAGGGAAAAGCAGTTGTAATACAGGGGCTTTTTTGGGGACTTGGGAATTGGCCTGAGTGACATTGCAATGACAGATACAGACCATTTTATATCATCATATAACATGCAAAACTATGTGGGAGTGAGTGTGGTCTACAATGTGAACTATGGTCCATGCTTAATGGCAAAACCCCAGGATGTATTTATCAATTGCAATTAATGTGCCACACTAATGAAGGATGTTTATGTGGGAGGTTGTGGGAGGTGTGGGAGGTAGGGCATATGGGAATCCCTATATTTTCTTGTGTAACATTCATGTAATCTAAGTATCTTTTTAAAAAAAATTTTTTTTAATTAATTAAAAAAAAAAAAAAAAAAAAAAGTAGTTGAGATCCAAGCTGAAGCTTAAGAGAAAGACCAGATTACTAAACTGAGTTACTGGTCAAAACTTTACCCAAGTAAAAGCTCAGACTAGGTCAATATGAGATGGGTAGAAGAGCAGCAGATCATGGCACTAAATGTGGACACATGGGAAGAGTACTGTGAATTGGAGTGGGGACAATCAGAGAGACACAGAAACCCAGAAGTCATCTGTGGGCTACCAATTTCTGGTCTAGGATAGCCACTTAAACTTTAAGTGCCCACTGGGCAAGGGAGGAGGTGAGAGGGGGATGGGAAACACTGACATGCACCCTATCTCAATGAGGACTGTACCAAGACTGGATGGTCAAATCCAAGACATCAGTGGGTCCAGCTGAGCAAAGATGATAGAAATGAAACCGACGGGCCCTGAAATGCTAAAATGCTTAACCTGTCTTCTTTAGTCAATAAGGTAAACAACACAATGAGATCCACTTCAGAAGGGGAGGAGCAGTGTGGTAATAGACTAGATAACCCATGATGTAGACGGCTCAACAACCCAAGGCTGAGATGACAGGGGCGTGATATCAGAACAGGAAAACTGAGCCGGATTTAAGAAATATTGGGGGGGGGGGGGGGGATTGCAAATTACATGGTGTAGAAAATGAGTGATGGTGGGACTGGGGACAGGACAGCGGGTAAGTGATAGCATCAATCTTGGAAGTGGAAAAAACAAAGCAGAAACTTACAGCAGAACAGTCCAAATGAGTTTGTTTCTGTAAATCTTGAGTTTAAGGTGTGGGTGGGTAGGACTGAAGTGATAATCTGGCAATCAGTGGAAAGTTGGGATCTGAATTGCAAGAGAATGTCAAAAATGTTTGAAAAGTTATCTATGACGTGTTCTTTCACCTTATTCTCTTGAGCCATCACTATGCAAGGGATCCTAAAAACTTTACGAAAATATTAATATGCTAAACAACAAAATTTAGCTCCACAGAACATGTCACCGTACTGATAATGAACGACTTGCACTTAAAATGCACTGGAAATTATCTAAGAAGAGGAAACAAATTATAAAATGCTCTTACTACTAGCCATTTCCCTTTCTGTCTGTTAGTTCTGAGCACATAGAAAACAGTCGTCTATGTATTGGGGCAGTGTAGAGGGATACTCAGAGGGGAAGCCAGGGATGACCTAATGATGGACATGAAGGCCTACATTTTCCATCTGTAGATGTGATCGAGATAGACACTCCTGGAGCAGGAAAAGCACATTCTATAGAGCGAGGACAAAACATGTACACTATTATGGACCTGAGAAGAGATCAGGGAAACATTGTATAAAGACACATATTCATACGGAGCCGAACAGGTACACTACCTATCAGATGAGGAAAAGACTCATTTGTGCCACCGAGCTATAGATTCTATATTATTCTTCACCAAAATGCTTAGGTGTTTAATACTCTATTGCAGAATGCAAGGAGCTTCCCATCTTAAACTGCACTTTACATGGCTGATACCAGCTGAAACGAAGAAATGACTTAGAGGGGGCTGCATCTGAAATTGCAGTTTACGTCATCTGGTAGTGGCAACAATGTGCAGGAAGACAGGAAAGATGCAAAGGACAATGATATAATCCCTGTGCTCAAGCGATTGTTGTGTGCATTAGGATCAATTCAGTTCTTGCTCCAATAAGAGAGACCTTGGGGGTGTGGAGGTAACAATAAAGCAGCACTTCTGTCTTCATAAGCTTTTACGTAAGAAAGACCAACACGTAGCTATGAGGAACAAACACCAGACCTAGAAAAATACGTATAAAAAAATATGAGCAAATAGGACCCAATTTATGAGCTCTGTTATAGAAACACATCTCCATGTCTCCAATTAAACTTTGGAGGGCATAAGGAGCTCAGCAGAGTAATGTTATTCCAGAACAAAGGACAGTATCAGCAAAAGCCCCAAACATGCCCGACTGGCCATCACAACCCCATGGGTTCATATACTGCGTATACGAAAGCTGCCTCGCAAATCGACCTCAGGAAGGGCAGTGCAGATGTGGACGTCCCCAAGTTTTGACCATGGCTTCACTCCACATTCTTTTATTTAGTGACTCCTACATAAATCATAGTGAGAGGACACAAAATGTCAGTATCAATACCTGTCCTTAGGGAGTTTAAAATCTGATTGAACAGAAGTATTTTAAAAAAAGGAAAAACAACAGTGAAGTAGCCATCCAAAGAAAGAAATGAGAGACAAAGAAAGTACAGGTTCTATTAAAAAAAGAGAGAGAGAGAAAGAAAGTACAGGTTCTAGAGTCTTTCAGTAGAAGGCAATGTGTAACGGTGTCCTCAAGGAGAGGGAGAAGATCTGAGTCAAAGCTTGAGGAATGGGTGAAAGATAGAACGGTGCAAATATGGTTGAAGGAAATTCCAAAGGATTTGTGCAGAAGAAGTTAAGGTGAGTCTGGTATAATGGAGTAATGACACTAATAGTAAGGGAGAAATTCTTACTGCAGAATAGATGCTCTGCGAATATTCTCGCTGTCCTGATTCTGTGATAATCAGGGTAGGCTAAACATTCACTATATTAGAAACCATGCATGTGTCCCGGTTTTTAGAATGCTGGTGATAAACTAAGCCTGATTTTTTTATATGACCGTCCTGTATGGGAAATGACTGTGACTCTAGCTATCTTTGGTCGACCTTAAGAGATATAGCAGGGGGACGGATGTGGCTCAGGTGGTTGGGTGTCTGTGTCCCATATGGAGGGACCTGGGTTCGACCCCAGGGACCTCCTGGTAAAAATAAAAAAAAGGAAAATATAGAAGGTGCGTGGGCCACCAGGCCCCACGCACAGGTTTGCCGCCAGGCCCTGTGAACGGGTAAGCTGTCAGGCCCTGTCCGTGGGTGAGCCGCCGGGCCCCGCAAACCACGTAGCAAGGTGATGACGTAACAGGAAAATGACACAACTGAGAGCCAAGATGAGACGCACTGAAAAACCAGGAACTAAGGTGGCACAGGTGGTAAAACGCTTCTCTCCCACATCGGATATTCCGAGGATTGAATCCCAGTGAAGACAGGTGGAGAAGGATGAGAAGAGAAGGCAGGAAATGGACACAGAGAGTTGCCCAGTAAATGGACACAGAAACAGCAAAAACGAGGGGGTGGGCGTGTTATAAAAATGGATCAAAGTAAACAAATAAATCCTTAAAATATATATATAGGGGAGCAAGATACAGACTATGGTTAGTAGTAATACTTTGACGATGCTCTTTCATAATTTGTTAACAGATGCTTCACAACAATGCGGGGTGTTTATGGTGGGGTGATGTGTGGGAGCCCTGTATGATGTCATGCATGTTTGTTTTGTAAGTTCACGATGTTTACTGAACACTTACAGTTTATGTATGTTTATGTATGAATGATATACATCAATAAATTGTTTAAACAACAAAACAAAAGAATGGATGCTAAAGCCAAATTATGCAAAGGCCAAATGAAAGTGAGCCACATTGAGTGGCTGGGGCTTTACTGGGGACCACTATAAGTTTTAGATCAGGTGTGAAACCCAGGGAAGGCTGACCTGGCCCAACCCGGGGAAAGGAGGACAGAACAGCCAAGCCCTAGAGAAGAGTTAGGAGGCTGCTGTTGTAGCCCAGGAACTCATGAAGCCATGAGCTCCTGGACCAGGGAGGAGGCATGAAAAAGTTGAAAGAGGGATGGTTGGGAGGAAAAGCACTAATGAAGAATTAAAAGATTTCAATGACAGTGTGTTTGAGGGAAAAGGAAATGGGAAACATTTTTAAAATGGCCATGAATTATATTTGGGTAAGCAAAAGACTAAGGAGGTCACCAATAAGCCATTGGGAAGGAGGAAGGAGGAGCTAGTTTGACAGATGATTCTGTTTTGAAGACATTGAATTTGCAGTGAGGATGGCATAACCTAGATGAAATATCCTCTGGTGGTGTTAGAACAAATGTGAGCAGTGTGGACTGCAGACGCAGGGGTAGAAGTCATCATTCTAGAAGGAAGTGGAAATAATAATTAGAGAAACCAGTCAGAGAAAGAATTCAGGGGCTAAGGGCTGAGAAGGTTTTGGAATTTCTCAAACACACATCACAGTCTCTGATTTTAGTGGCAAACTATCAGGAAAAATTCTAAACCCAGGAACTTGGAAATACTTCAGAGATGAGATCGGACTTATACAGGAAACATATTTCTCAAAATATTCCAAAGACAAACATCTAACAAGCAAAAGTCATCCCAAAATATCAAACTGTCAATTTTATGGTCAGTAATGACATTAAAAAGAGGTCTGAGGAATTTAACTATGTCAATATGTTATGGTTAAGTAATAACCTGATTTTACTCACTTTTAACATCATGACAGGAAAAGGAACCAATGTCACCAACAGGTATGTAAAGCCTGGTCTTTTTAGTCCTCCACTGACAATCATCAATCTGCATGTGTCAAATAGCCACATAAGGTTTCTGAAACTAGGAAGGTAAAGCAAACATTCTCTTTGGTTGTTTTTAAGCTTCTGGTAAAAACATGAAGACCTAAACCTAGAGGTCATCTCCAAGTCTCTACAGACAAAGAATCCAGGATTTATTATGCTCCTAATTTGCTTCCATTTTCCATAATTTCAATCTAAATCAAGAGATAAAAAGAATTTTATAAGCATCTGGCACATAACCCTGAGTGAACCGGGGAGCTTTCATTAAAAGTTGATGATTCAAACTAGTTTTAAAGAATAGATTTTTTTGTTTTTGGGGTCCCAGGGCCGGGCATTGGAGCTGGGACCTTGTTTGACGGAAGCTGGGGCTCAACCACTGAGCCATGTTGGCTGCCCCAAGTTGGCTTTTTCATTTGTTGTTTATTTGTTTGTTTTTTCAGGAGGCACCAGGAAAGGAACCCAGGATCTCCCATGTGGGAAGCAGGCGCTCAACTGCTTGAGCCATATCCACTTCCCTAAAGAATAGATTTTAATTGAAGGCCTTGACAATTAACAATCAAGTTAATTGTTTTGAGTCTCCTAAGATTTCTCTGGATCAAGTGTTCTTATTTGGCTAATTTTATATGAAAACTTTTTATTTGCTACCTTATTTCAAAACTTAAAGGAGGAAAAGAAAATTGTTCCTAAACATAACTATTGAAAGGCAAGGAAGACAGCAAACTAAGGATTAATTGAAGAAATGCAGTTGTCCATGTGATTTTCTTTAGAACATGAGTTGAAGAGGAAATGATGTTTTTATTCAATCTTCCATGATTCTGTGAGAGTACAGAGGCTGACAATATAGAACTCAGTACAGGCAGTTAGTGTGGCACATGGCTTTTCTGGCCAAATCCTCAAAATGGAGTTTGAGGAGCAGCAGCATTAAAATTTAAAAAAAAAATTTTTTTTAAATGTCTAGTCTGTATGTCAAAATTCATAGCTTCAGATATATTTATATATCATACACACAAGTCTCATTTTATTCCCTCTCCTGTACATCCACATGACTCTCTCCCATTTGAAGAGTCTAAGACAGGCTGACACTTGCCCATCAAAACACCACAGCAATGGCATGGCATACACATCTCTGGAGAAATTGTTTCATAGGTAACAATATGCAGTTTTGGCAAAGTCAAACCAAGAAAGCTCACGGATGTCTGAAGATGCAGAGTATTAACACAAAATTTCAGACTTCCAAGTAAGAGGACTGCCTACAACTACGTGGCTAGACTACAGTATGGGTCTACCAGTATGACATCTGAAAATCTTCTTACACAAAAAGGACTGGCACGACCATCAGGCAGTAGCTTTTTGTTTTTCTTTAACCAGTGAAAAGAACAACCAAATACATTATATTTAAATGTATAATGGTAGAAACAGTATAAATGCAGTTTGTCGGGTAATTCCATAATTAGAACTGTTATATGGCTTAAATTCAGGAGTAGTCAAACTTGCTATTATAAAGCAGTATCGTGAATTGATTAAAAGCCCTGGAGACATATTGTCTGGGTTCAAATCCTGGCTCCATTTTTTTTCTAGGTATGTGACTTGGGGCAAATTTCTTCCCTGAGCTTTACTCGGCTCATCTGAAAAAAATGAGGAAAGAGTAGTATCTCCCTTACTGTGCTGTTACGAGGTTTCGGTGAGATAACCCCCATGAAGCTCTTACAACACTGTCTAGTGCATAGAAAGCACCGGGTACATGTTAATGTGATTGTATCCTTGTGATGTGAGTAAAAGGCTTACCCTGAACGCCATGGCTGCAGTCGTTAACTTAGCATATATACAAGTTTCCGTCATGCTCTCTTTAATGCTATTCTATGCTGCTGTGCGGATTTCTTTTGCAAGAGGCACAGAAAATGCTTGCTATGGGAGTTCATTAGTCATATAAATGTCTGCAATTCCTAAGTCCTACTTACCTCCTGCAGGGGAAGTAAAATTACATACAACTTTAGGAAAACGATAATCATTACTGGGAAATCCATTAAGCAATCTAAATTACAACTCTGATATCAGCATATTTGAGCAAGTTATATGCATGTTGTGCTACATTGTCATTCGTTTGTACATTTTCACGTTTTTACCTGCACAAGGGTCTAGCACGGTGTGCAATAAAAATATGTCATTCTTTGACATTTTGGACATGGAAAACCTCAAAGATTTCCTCTCTTTCCTTGATCAAAGGAAAAAGTCACAAAAGAAAAATCTGGTTTTTAATCATGCTTTCATTTTATTTAATACATTAATGAATTCTTTATGGAAAAAGGAAGGCACATATTTTTAGCTTATAGTGGAAAATCTCAATAACAACGCATTCAGAAGTTCCTTTCATTATCCAACAAATGTAAATTAGTTTAACAAAGTCTTAATAGGTGTCATTTAGGAAAGAGCTGAAACTCAAATCCGCTTGGTAACATTTCCACTTATTTCACCTTTCTTTCCAGCTTCTCTTTCTTAATCTCTTGCTATCCCTGACTCCTACATCCCCTCCTTTTTTTGCCCTTGCATCTCATACTCCTTTCTTGTCTTCTAAGATAACTTTTCTTTTTACCTTTTCATTAGTCGGACCTAATTTTGTTGTAGTTAATTTAATACATATCTTTGCAGTATTGTTATTCACTTTGTAGAAGTCAGGTTTCATTTTTCCTTCCCTGCGCCCCCACCCCACCCCTTGTCCTTTGAGAAGGATTGCTTGTTGCTGTCTGATGATGACATAAAGTGGAAGTGACAGCACGTAAGCTGAAAACCAACTTCAACTTCACATCAGCTTTCTGAAGCCAGCACTCTCCAGGAGAATGTGGTTTCCTTCCTCTCTTCCAAGTCTTTCTCTCAAAGACTTGGTTTTAACTCACCGCAGTTCTACCTACCAAATGGTGCAGAAAGAAATGGATAAATAGTACAAAAATGAAAATAGTTCTATATTACAGCATATGTTGAAAAGGATCTTACTATATATGTACACAATGATGCATGTAATGAAATGTGTGTAAATATTTATACACATATAGAAAACCTTAAGCATTTTACATCTTTCTAATGAAATCGAAAGGTAATTCTATGATTCACTTAAGAAAATGGGATTCTGAAATTTTCTTTTGACCTGATTATTCATATTATTATTAAAAATGCCTGAATTTCACAGGTTAAATGTTTGCCTTGTAATTTAATGTGCCAAAGACCCAGAAATGATAAAATCCCATGCTGTATTTCCTGCTGCCATTGTTAATTCTATGAAATGATATTTCACGGAGATAATCACCAATATCATCACTCTCCCACCTATGTTTATTTTAAAAAGACCTTTGCAATTTTAATTTACACCTAGGGTTATGCTTCTATTAAATTAGAAGAGATTTTAAAGTCTCTGCATTCACGTGTCTTTCCTGCAAAAACGTGTCAACCACAGGAGAACCTGGTGACGACTCCCTGTCTCTGAATTTGATATAAAGATGGTTTACCTTTGAATCCACTTAAAGTGTGATTAGTTAATGAAGAACTAAACAGGATACCAAAATAAAATAAAAATAGAGTAGTTTTACCTCACCACCACCTTGAGTGCACGCATTCAGAATTAGCACAGGGCACAGTGGTCAGGCCCCTGGCTTCTGCCTGACTGCTCCTCCTCCTCCTCACTCACTCACTGAGCCTGCACCAGACCCCACATTTGGCCTGTGGCCCCTCCAGGAGCTAAATGGAAACAGTCTGACATCACCGCACCTTTCTTTGTAGAAGTTATTGACCCCAATTTTTACAATGAATTGCTTTGGAAATGCATTCGTTTTTGCAAGGTATCCAGAAGAAAAATGCCAGCGTTTCCTGAGATAGCTCGTCCACATTTCAAAACCCATGCTGAGCACCAATGGTAGGCCGAAGTGGGACGTAGATCAAGTTTTGTTTGCAGTTTTCTGAAATCATTGTCCAGGTCCCCTTTATTCAACCTGGGCACCTTCCAGAAAACCCTCCTTTTCCTTCTCATGCATTCAGCGCTGTCATCCTGACCACCCCCTCCCTCTCCCCAAGAAACCCCCATGCAGCATGAGCCCAGGCCTGGCTTTCTCAGCTACTCACCAACCAGCCTTTCTTAGACTTGAGTCATCTACAAAACTCCCATTTAAAGCAAAAAGTTATTCAAACGCCCAATATTTTATCAGCTATGCAATTGTCAGCTATGCAACTATGGCTCCTATGCTACAGACAAGGATTTTTCTTTGAGCTGGACATGCTTGCATGACTCAGCATTACAGGGTAGCTCGTCTCCCACCCCTTCTCTCTATCAGACCTGTACCAGCATAACCTGGCTGCAAAGCTCTCGTTAACATATCAATCAGCCCTCTTTTCTCATCAGCCAGAAACACTTAAATATTACTCCTTAAGGGTCGGACACAAACGCAAACACAGCTACGGAAGTTGCACGGGGGTGACATAAAATTATCATTCACAGGAACCCGAATTTGTTTATTTCAGGTTGACACTGTTATCAAAATGGAAACCAGAAGTTAAGATTTTCTGGTGGAGAAGTGACGCGTCTCCTGAGACTGAAGACTGCAAAGCCCAATGACCACCCTCTCCTCCAGATACGTTCCTCCGTCCTCACTCTCAGCGCAGCTACCATATGGGAAAGCAATATGATGAGTCAACCCTTCACACGGAGCAAAGCCGTACTTTCCAAGAATATTCATCTCTGAAAACTTTTGGAAGGGTTCATAGTGTTTTTAATCCAAAGAGTAAATTCCTAACTCTAGAGTCTCAGGCACCATGGTAGGAGGGAACATTGTTTTGTTCCCACTGCTGGCTAACGATAACACGCTCCATCCTAGACGTTTCATTCCTCATTCAGTAGCACTTTGACTAGCCCCTTAGCAGAGAACAGTTCATATGTGTCAGGTGTGATGCCCACACACACGTGTGGCCTGTGTGTCATCAGGTCCACGGATTTAGGTCTAAGGAGCTCAAAAGTACTTTCCCAGCCCCTGCCTTCTCTTCTTTTCCTACCTTCCTCTGGAAAGATCACAGATCTGGGCCTAAAGGCACAAGCAGCCCTGGAATGAGAACTTTGTCTCTGATAAAATTATTTGCTGCTGCTGCAGCCCAATCCCCAAAGGCAGAGAACAGAGTTAAGAGCTGGAGGGAGAACAGTGATGAATCTGTCCCTGAGAGCCTGGCTCACACTCTCGCTCTAAAATGTCTTAACCTCAGGCCAGCGGGAAACAGCTATATTCGCTACAAATTGAACTCACCATCCTTTTTCCCAGATCTTTTACATGAGATTCATTTTGGAGCCTGTATCTTTCCAAAAAACTAAGCTGCAAGAAAATAACAACAATCAATAATGGCTACATTAATAACAGCAGATCACTTCTATTGTGCCAGGTACATGTTGTAAGTGTTTTAACCTATATTTTCCAATCATGAGGTATGTAAAATGACTAGTGATAATGCTGTCACATTTTAAGTATTTACACACAACTACTCCCAGATGTTTAAACATGAAAACTGGAGCCCTGAAAATGCCATTCGGACATTTTGGCTCTGAATAATATTAGCCATCTCTTCATTTATAATTGATCTATTAAATATTGAATAGATAGAAAAATGTTTATTTAAAACATAAAGAAATTTTTAAATTATCACCTTCCATCTACCCACGTAAGTTAAAGAAGCTGAACTTTTGTAGCCCCTCGTGTTCCTCCCAGATAACACCCCAAGCCCTTCCCTCTCCATTCAGGGGCAAACACTCTTCTGATTTTTGTCTCGCATTTCTTGATAGTTTTACCAACTCTGTATCCCTAAACATGCAATTGAATTTTACATGTTTTTAAAACCTTTCAAATTCTAACAGAACAGTTAATGCTATAAATGTCCCTCTAAGCAGTGCTTTAGCTGCTTCTCCCACAGATTTTGACACATTGGGTATGCATTATCATTCATTTCAAAATATATTCTAATTTCCCTTTTGATTTCTTCTTTGACCCATGGGCTACTTAGAAGTGTTTTGTTTAATTCCCAAATTTGGGGGAATATTCTAGATAGCTTTGTGGTCAGAGAATATATATTGTATGATTTCAATCCCTTTTACATTATAGACTTGTTTGATGGCTCAACATATGGTTTCACATTGGAATTAAAATAATAAAGTCAACAATAGCATGATTTTGCATAAGTATATTCACTCTGGCTAAATTCATTCAAAATATCAGTCACTTATAGGATTGCTTAAGTAAGTAGAAGCAAGCCATACAACTTAATTTTATTTAATTAGGTGCAAGTTTGACATTTGTGGAAGATGAACAAAGTATTTATTTTTAAGGACATAAGTATTCTTTTTTACTCAAAACATTGACTAAAAGAGGCTGAAAATAGTATAATTATATCTTAGATGTACACTACTTTTTAAAACATCACATCCAATATATAACCCTAACATTAATCACTTAATCTTGATGAGCCAAGTATTAAGAGATCAAAAAATGAATTTAAAATTTATCCTGTAGCAAATCAAACAACTAGTATTGGGGATTTTCTGAAGAAATGTCCAGGAAACAAGGAATTCTCCACAGCATCAAAATTTATATTATAAAGGTTATATACAACAAAAATGTAATAGCTTTTCCCCAAAGGTTTTCAAATTTATTACAGGTGAAAAGAGCAAATAAAACTAGTTTTATATTTCAGAGAAGGATGGTAACCTAAAACAATTGAAAAAAAAATTTTTTAATGGAAAGCAAACACTCAGTGCTTACAGTCTTACCTAGGGAAAACCATTTAGTTAAGCACATTTCTCCCTCAAGCAATTTAAACATCAGGATTCAGGAGTAAACTTTATTTAGATGAGTTTCTAGTCAAGGCATTGACCTACATAAGTTACATAAATCCAAAAGCTAGGCAATATCTTCAAAGGAAGGAGCTAAGAATGGTTTAAAATTTTTCAGCCTGGGGATAAACATGAACTAAGAAGAAATACAAACTCTTCCTGAGTATTTCATATCACACAGCTAAGTAGAGAGGATCTTTAATACCTACTCTAAAAACGTCTTTTAAAATGAATTTCCATCAGTATTATGGAAATCACATGCTCTAACTTGGCCATAAGCATGGTTAACTACTCACATGTTTGTAATCACCTTTTAAAACAGATGAAGCTTCAGCGGTCCTTGCACTCCAACAATTTGCACAACATGATATTGTGTGCATAGAGTTGTTGTTTTGATTTTGCTCATATTAGTCCAAACATCCCTTCAGTGAGCCTGTGTTAATGAAAATTCTCCTTTCCAAAGATTTTTTTGGACCACTCTTACAGAAATCCTGTATCAGAGCCAGCAAAGAGCCTCATGCACAAGATCTGCAACTGTACATTTTTCAGGCATTACACTAGATTTTCTTACACAGTTCCCTATTAAAATGGTTTAAATTCCAAACCAAAGCTTGGGAAATAGGGTCTACATTATCTTGAGCCTTTCTACAGCATCTGGCAATAGGACTAGAGTGTTGAAGAGAAAAAAACAAAAGTTTTAAATTCTTACACATTGGCAAGGCAAATTAATCCTTACAATAGGGATACCTTTTGTTATTATAGAACGTGAAATATTCTTATGACAAAATTTTACAAAATGAGGTTCTAACCTTAGCCGGTGGGTATTTCCCCTCTGCATTCTGCATTAATCCACCTTTATAGCTAATTCTGTCAAAATGATAAAGGAGAATTGATTTCTTTTGGTGAGGTATACTTCTCAATGGAAACTTCTATGCTTTGATTGATGGGGTATTAGAGGAAAGGACCATTAATTGATTTGTAATAAATAAAGCCAAGTCTGCCACTATGACCGGCAATTGATAAACGCAGTTCTTTTGCACTGGTAAATTCCTTTAATCGAAAATTTATAAAGCAGTCCAATTCAAAAGCCACTCAACTTATTAATGTAACACAGTGTTATTAAAGCAATTCCCACCAACATGACCTAGTTAAAGGGCACTCAGCATAGGCGTCAAAATGCTAAATAAGTTTTAAAGAATTAAAAGTCAAATGGAAAACATCGTTTAAAGTTATGTTGGGATATCATGGGAAAAACTTAGGCTCTGCCGCCAGGTGATCTATAATCAAATTCCAGCTTGGCACTTCCTAGGCATTTTACGGAAGCTCTGTGAGCCTCAGTTTTCTCAGCTCCAAAATTTGCAAGCCTCTTCCTTGCAAAGCAATGTATTAAATGAGATAATAAACATAAAATGCCTGATAGGTAGCATACAACAGAATAGTTCTTTGGTTTTTATTAGTATTATTTTTTAGAGCAGAACCTTACTGAAGAGCAAATCATTTCAAATCACATCATTTGACCATGTCCACATTAAACTGACAGGGCAAAGCTACAATGCCCTTTAATGAACTTCTCTCAGACTCTTTTTTCATTAAGAAAAATGTACCTTTTTTCAGTAATAAAATTTGTGTTATTACAATAGCCTTAATGATATATTAGCTTGTTGTTGTTAGTTTTGCTTCCAGAAAGCATTAGTGGATTTTAAAATGCATGTATAAGATACAGGCATACATTGCTAAAATCTTCCAGCTACGTGCATCTTAACTATCGAGAATTGACAACAGCCAGCAAACACCACTGCTAAGTATTCACCACCATCTCGTCAAAATTGAGAGGTGCCCTCAGAGTGAAAACGTTAATGGCAATCTAGACTAAAACAAAAGTTAATCGCTTTTGAATTTCACTTCTTGTAAATACTAATGGAGAAGCAGCATTGGTGCCAGAAGGCTGAAGATGAGGGAAATCAAGTTACCACTTTCAAAAAGCAAGGAAAGAAAAACAAAAGGGAAGAGAGAATCCCAATACTTCACACCACCAGTGCATTTAATGTTGATCCTGGACAAGATTCTTGGCAGACTGTTAAAAGAATGGTTTGTGTCAATCCTGGCAGACAGTGTGGGTTCAGTAGGATGAGACAAACCTCATTTCCTTCTCTGACAAAGCTGGTAGCTTGGCAGAGCAGGGAAATACAGTGGACATAATATATTTGGACTTGAGTAAGAAATCTGACAAGGACTCTCTCACAACACTCAAAGGATAAGATGTAAAATAATAGAGGCTGAATGCTAGAGCAACTTGTTATACCAATAAACAGTTGAACCAAAATGGTATCAACATCCAATCAATGTCATTCCATAAGAACATCCCTAGAGGCAGGGACCTTTTGTCCTTGGTCTTTTGCTTCACCATTTTTTCTTAAATGACCTGGATGAAGTCAAAGAAGAATTTTTAATCATATTTTCCAAATGCATAGAAAAAAAAAACAAACCAATATTTCTGTGGTGTGTTATTTTTCCCCAAACACCTCTACATATACAATTACTCTTTACCTTTACAATTATTCTATAAAGGAGTTAGAACATTTCATTTTTTATTTCACAAATGAGGAAATTGAGACTTACATTATCCTTTTGAGGTAACAAAGATAGAAAATAGCAGAACTGGGACTTAACCTCAAGTCTTTTGGCTTCACATTTTGACCAAAACCTGGGAGCAATAATAATTAGAGATACAGGACCTGAAAACAGCTTGACAATCAGAAGTGAAGGGTGGCATCTGAGACATCAGATAGTCCCAGTTTGTCCATTTGGGTACCATTTTGGCCACATGGGATGTTGTGAAGCATTCGGCTCAGTGTGATTTGTGAGGTGGTAGGTTCACCAATGCAACCAAACTCATTATATATTATATATATCATTATATATCTAGAGTAACAAGGATTAAGGATCATAATTGCCCAGCTCTCTTTTGGGCCATGTCCCACGTGGGTGACGGTATTCAACATGTGGGGTAGATTTTATAATCCCTCTTGTGAGGGATAAAGAAGAACTAGAAATTAGTAATCAGGGTGATGAGGACTGGGAAGCCATGTCCTGTGATGAGTACTTGAAGGAATTATAGATATTAAAGTAGAGAAAAGGCAACAACGGATAGGAAGAAGAGAGGCCTAATCCCTGTCTTCAAATAGAACAGGAAGTGATATAAGTCAACTATGGTGACATAAAATGAGGGATTAATTATAGGGATCAAATCTATAGGAAGAACTGTGTCTGTTGGTTGTAGGAGTTACCATGGTTCAGGTGGGCTGGCAGGTGACTACATGTGAGGTTGGGGAGCAAGACAAACTTGGGACCCCACATCCTCACTAACTCCGTCAATGGGGGTGACATTTGGGGGAGAAGGTGGAGCCTTCACCACAGAGCTGCACATTCCGGTCCCAGGAGAAGCTGGAGGAGGAGACCACGTGGGAGCTGGGGGAGGGGTGGGCCCCAGAGCTGCCCCGCCCCAGGGCAGGCCCAGAGGTGAGCGACAGCAGGTGTGAGGAGCCTGGCTTCCCACGCTGGTCTCCACAGTGTGATGCCTCCTCCTCCTACATCGTGCACATGCTCCTCCTGGGGCCAGGCCTCGCCTACGCGCGGGGAACAGGTTGAGCTATACTGATTGGTGACTGAGCCATCAGGGATGGACTCAATTAGGTTTCCAACCAGTATAAGCAGATGAGATACCCAAGGTCTCCAGAAGGCTCTGCCATGACATGTGCTCAGGTAACAGGGGGAAGAAACGCTTTCAGGAGAAAAGCAGATTCAGGCATCAGATGTGATATTTAAGATCACTCCCAGGGAAGCGGCTGTGGCTCAATAGGTGGGGCTCCCGTTTACCATATGGGAGGCCCCGGGTTCGGTTCCCGGGGCCTCCTGGTGAGGGCAAGCCCGCCCGCACGGCGTGGTTAGCTGACCCAGCGAGCACAAGCAGCAAGGGGGGGATAAATGAATGAATAAATAAAAAATCTTTAAAAAAAAAAAAAAAAAAAAAAGATCACTCCCCACCCTGGGATACTGTTAATTCTAGTACAGGAATACAATGGTTAAATGAGCCTATTCTGAGAGTAAATTCTCAAATAGTGGGAATGGAATCACCACAGCACCGAACAAGAAAACAAATCATAGAAACTGAAATGCAGAATTTCAAGCCATAGAGTTCACTCAGTAGTTACTTGTAAATTTCAAAACTGTCCACTATAGCCATAAAGCACTAGAATTTTTGTCTTTCTGGCGTTATGTTAGTCCAGACACCCCAGCCACATGGAAAGCACCTGTGAGTAGCAGACTGTTGCCTAATACAATATGGAAAAGCCAGCCATGCCTGATACAAGGAGGTAAAAATGGTGAAAACATCTCCCCAGACTTTGGGTGCAGCCACCTTTGCGGGGCTGGACTGGGGCCGCAGGCCTCTCCTTTCCCTTTAGTCTCTCCACGGAAGCTGCATCAGGCAGCCTCTTGTCTCTTTCTCTCCTATACTGGAGGGAGGAGGGTGGCATAACCCTGGGAGGGAGAATCACAGAGGCAGTTTGTATCTAGAACTTCAGAAGAAACCTTGCTAAGGTGGCTGCTGCTCCTCATCCTGGCAAAGTGCCAACCAAGCCCGGCTCCCCAAGATCCAAGTCAGGAGGTACTTTATCCACCCAACCAAACGGAGGGCTAGGGCAGCCTACCAAATAAGACAAAAATATGAAGAATTCTCCAAATAGCAAAGGAAAGAATCCACATTTAAGCATATGCTCAACTGCCTACGCCAATAACTTCTAAACTTGTAAAACTTTACGTGCCCTTTGGCATCTAAGTCGCATACTCTTGCTTTGATTTTTATATCCAGGTTTCTCCTTTCCGACTAATTCACAGCTACTCAAAGTTTTCGCCTCACAGTATCTTATCTTCGGAACTTTTAAGGGCACTTACGTGGCAGATGCCATCCTCTGCTTTTTTCATTTGAAAAATGAATCTCCCATATTCTCTTCCTGAAATGTTTTCCGGCCCTTCCCAGTAGTTTTCTACATCCCGGCTTCCTCTGATCAAGAACCAAAGGCAGATCGTTTTAGGTAAACAGGCAGCCACAGATGGGGTAAAAATGGACTTAAATCGACACTACCAGAGTGTACAGGTTGCAGTGTGTTCCCAAGCGAGGCAGCCCAAGGGCACGCCAGTGCAGCTCGCCGCCTCCTGCCAGGGGCTGTGCCCAGCTCGGCCACATGCACGGGCACTGCCAGCCAAGGTCCCCGATCCCGCAACAATCTGCAGATTAATGAAATCCCCAACCATGGCTGCAGCCATGCCCACGGCTCTCCCTCCTTTAAAATCCCATCAATGCATTTCAGGCCCTGGGTTTATGGCCTGCCACCAAGACAACATAACATCCAGACAGCAACCCCCAGGGCCATGTGAGGAGGATTTTCTGATTATGTCATCGAACAGGAAACCTCATGGCGACTCTGGGATTAATGTATTTTCCACTGGAACTGAAAGCAGGCAGGATGTACTCACTGGAAGGGAGACAGGGAGGGAAAAGCATTGGTGGAGCCGGGGGCAGGGCCCTGAACGAGAAGTTTAAAGAAATCACACGTGTTTATGCACGCCCCTAAGCCTCCAAGCAAATAAAGATTTGAAAACTTCAGCTGAGTGTGGGAACCAGCAGCCTAGATAAGAAGCGGCTACGAACCACCCCACAGAGAGTTTCTCTAAACCGTGGCACCAGTCTCGCTCCAGATGGCATGGAAAATAATTTATAAATGACAAAAGTTCAATGGGTTTACGGCAGCTGTTTGGTCCCGGCTCTTTGGCCACCCACTTCGGAAGAACTGAGAGCTTTCAATCCAGTCTTGCCTCTCACAGGGCCTTCCCACAGCCTCAGGACATGTGTTCAATGTGTCCTCAGAAAGTAGCTGGCCAAATATGAAAGATTTGAAGATGCAGTTAAACAAAAAAATTAAAATACATACCAATTTCTCTGAAATAGCATAATACCAAGCAGGGGCCAAGAAACAAAAGACAGATTTTTAAACCATGCTGTGCAAAAACTCTTTTTTTCTTCATGTGTATTTATAGCTAGTGTCATGCATTTTAAATTTCTGTCCTGAGCCCCCCCAAACACATTTTAAAATATATTGCAAAATAAACATTTTCCTTCCTCTTATTCGGTAAGGGTAGCTCAGTTGAGATTCATGTCTGGGCTAAATCAACTACTAAAAGAGAAATGTGAATGAGATGTACAAATCTGCTAAATTCTTTGAGTTACTCAAAAACAAACTGGTCCATAAAACAAATGTGTGTCTGTCTGTGTGTGTGTACACAGATACACATAAACCTAAACAATTTGCTACATTCAGAAAGCTCATTTCAAGCATGACAAGCACAGTGGTCAGGTTATAGTCTAAGTAGAGAAAATTCTTAGAGTAATAAGTGTTGTGAAGCCCATCTGCTGGCTTGACTCTGGCAGGCACTCATTCTTGATTGACCAAAGAAGATTTCTAAGATTTGGCCTGACCAGGTTTGCGATCCGTTAGAATTTGAAAAGATCATACAGAGCTGTTGTCCTTTGTAAGTTCCCAAACGCAGAAAGCTAAGAGTTAGTCAGCGGAGGCACTGACCCACTGTATTCACCCCTGCTCTAGATAGGGCTCGTAAAGAATAGGTCTCGATAGGGTCTCTGAAGTGACAGTCCACTTACCCTTTTCATAGGCATTGGGTGTGGTAAGATGATAAGGAGACAACATTGTACCAGAGCAAAAATATTCACATTAAAAACTTAATGTAGAGCAAAAAACCTTAAGTGAACAGGGGAGCAGATGTGTAGCTCAAGCAGTTGAGTGCCTGCCTCCCACATGGGAGATCCCAGGTTTGGTTCCTGGTGCCTCCTAAAAAAAAAACAAAAACAAACAACAAGCAAACAAACAAAAAACCAACTCAGGGAGCCAATGAGCTTAGTGGTTGAGCACCGGCTTCCCACATATGAGGTCCTGGGTTCAATTCCTGGAACCCAGCACCTTTAAAAAAAAAAAAATTAAGTGAAGATGTTTATAATCACAAAAGATTAGGAAGAACCAGTGCTATGTGAAAACAAAAATTTTTTCCATGTTCATATTCAACTGCATGTAAACCCTTGGAGGTGTGCCTCATTTGTTTTTTTATCATCTGTCAGTTAATTGTGTAGTTTGTGATTGTCTTTTAAACAACACTCTACTCACGTATCAGTGAATAAGAAACAAAGGAATTAGCATGAAAAACAAAATTGTTCTAATATGGTATGCTTGGAGGGAGCAAGATCAAGAAAAATAGTAAATCAAACCATCTTCTATATATTTTTTAACACAATTTTTCTATACTTTCTAGCTGTTACTATGGATAACAAATCAGCAATGCAGAGTAGAGTTTTTCTCAACTGGCAAAGGTATTTGGACACTTACCCAGAGCTGGGTAGTAGATATAGAAATCTGCAAGTGTTAAAATTATCCTTAAGATACTATGAGGATTAAATTTCATAGCAAGGAAATTTTACTTGCTGTGCAAAATATCTCTAGTTAAACAAATTATTCAAAACTCGGGACCAAATATATTCAAGAAAGCTGCCAAAGAACAAGGATGCATTGTCTCTTTTCTTTGCCTCAAGGAACTTGGACAGACAGCCACCAGACAGGCTGCTCAGCTCCCTGCTGCCTCATGGGTGGATTTCTGTAGGACAACCTCTTAACTACAAAATCAACTTAAACATGTAAGACTGTAACTTAAGACTCTCTGTGTTAGGACTTTATCCTAATTCATCTGAGTCCATGGCTGTTCCTTTTCCCTGTCCACTCAACAAAGAAACAACCCATCAAAATCAGTGATGCAGTCAGTATATTTAATAAAATTATGTTTATGTGGAATACAGATTCTGAAACAAAGTAAAATTACAGTGGCCAATGCTAGAGCAAACAAAATAGTACATCACTGCTTATGTGGTTAAGAATTTAGAAATGTCTCCTAGAATTTCCAAAGTATGCTATCCATAGCAGAATCTCTTCTGTCTACAAGATCTGGCTACGTTTTATGGTAATAATTCAATCTATAATATTTTCATCCAAATAAACAAATTATTAAAAATAGATTATTAAAATGACTCGAGATCAGCACTGTCCAATAGAACTTTCTATCTTTCCAATCTGGTAGCTCTATCCACATTCAACTATTGAACACTTGGAATGTGGCTAGTGCAAATGAGAAACTGAAATTTTAGTTTTATTTAATGTTAATTGATTAAATAGCCACACGTAGCTGGTGACTATCATATACAGCACAGCCCTGGAAGGCTAAAATAATAAAGAGAAAAAAATCAATTATTGAGCCCTGGTTCAAAATCGTTTTACTATCTAGAAAGGAAGCATAATTTTGAAACTGGAATTACAATCCAATTTCAATAAACCAATTCTTTAATGGGTTCTCAACATCTCTAAGCCAGCTACCATAGAAACCAAGGTATAAGCTAACAGGGGATCATCAGTCTAAAGATGTCTGCATTTTAAAATATTTAGTCATTTGATTTTTTATGAATTGTAGTATTTTTCATACAATATCAGGATTTGCAATGAAGGCAATAAATTCTTTTTTTAAATGGAAATCAGATTGCTTCAGGAGTATTTTGGGAAGGAAAAGTACAACTGAAAAATATTCATTTTCACTCGATTGGCACTGCTCACCCTTAATTTTAAGAATGAGAAGACAGAACAGGCCTTTGTCTAGCACTTCACAATTCGCATTCTTGTACCTTGATAGACTTAACAGTGAGTTGATTTTGTCAGGTGTAAACAGTGTTTTCACACTTCCTATAGAAGTGTGTCTCCGTTATTAGTCAACATTTAATTAAGTCATAACACCAGAAAAGACCTGGTAGTGAGTTTAAGCAAGACTCTCTACACGGCCAACCACAGAAAGAGGGTGCTAGATCTTGAGCTGCAAACCATCCTTCAGGCAGAACACCTGGTATTGACAGAAATGAGCACAGCGGAAAGAGCCCAGAAGCAGCGGTCAACCAGACACAACTGGATCACGGCTCCACAGCTCACAACCTCTTTGCCCATGAGGAACTCACCAATTCTCTAAGACTCAATTTTGTTATCTTCCAAATGAGGATAAAAGTACTGCCTTAGTGGAAGACAATCCTGAATAGAACACTCTGAACACAGAAAGCATTAAAAAAGTAGGTCCTTTATTAGTCTCTGCTTCCATAAGAGGCCTTTGGCGATTTCAAGTTGCAAAACTCTGGGAAAACCACCACCGCAATTCTAAACCATTCTTGGCTGTGTCTGAACAGGTACAAGCTAATATCCAGCTCTGTCCTTCCTTATCACACAGGGCTCAGGAGATCCTGAGGCATCTTGTTCATTCCTGTGCTTCAGGATACTGCCGTCTTGAACCCACACTGACAGAAATAACCACTTCATTCCACCAGTCTTTCCAATTCCTGTAAACATGCTGTTTCTATTTCCTCAGATGTTGCCAGATATTAGGTTTTCTCTTGGAGGAGAGATTAATGAGGCAAGAAGTGGACATAAAGTTACATATTCTGAAAAACATTTAGGCTGGAGAGTTCAGAGACCATCTAGTCTAACTCTCAAATTTTATTTTTTTGGATCCTAGGCCCTGAGAAGGTAAAGTGCTTCCCCCAAATTTCTGAGTTCTATTTGGGTGTTCTTCTTGCCATATGATGGCCTCAAAAGTTGACATCAGATTTTACTTAGATTTTAGCATTTCAGTGAACATTAGCCCTTTATTTGGTGGGCTTTGTTAAACACTTGACACTTATTAAATGATGACAATAATTAAAACAGTCAATATATGTACAAACACACACAAAACTGACTGTGACTCATTGACTGTTAAGTTATATGTTTGTTTTGTTTTTTAAGACACAAGTTGATGGCCCAGGTCAGTAACCTAGATGAACATATGGGAGACTGTAAATCCACATAAAAAGCACAAAAAAATAATACGCCGGGATCTATACCCTGTTGGATATTTACACAAATTCAAAGGTTGGGATTTTATTGCTTTAGTTTTCCAACAATTTACCTAGAAATTACACTCATGTCCCTCTCCTCCTGTATACAATGTAAACTTCAAACCACATTCCTCTTACTCTAAAGCCAATGTTGGGGGCAGATGTGGCTCAAATGGTTGGGCGTCCGTCTGCCATATGGAGGGACCTGGGTTCGATTCCTGGGACCTCCCGGTAAAATGAAAAAAAAAATATATATATAGAAGGCACATGGGCTGCCAGGCTCTGTGTGCCGGTGAGCGGCCAGGCCCCGGGAGCCATGCAGCAAGATGATGACATAACAGGAGAGAGACGCAGGGGAGAGACAAGACGAGATGCTCCGAAAGCTCTGAAAGCCAGGAACCGAGGTGGCGCAGGTGGCAGGACACCTCTCTCCTATATCAGAGGTCTCCAGGATTGAATCCTGGTGAAGACTGGAGGAGGAGGATGAGAAGAGATGGCAGGAAACAGATACAGAGAACTGCCCAGTGAATGGACACAAAACAGCAAATGGGGAAGGGGGGGGTTAAAATGGATAAAGTAAATACATAAATCTTAAAATAGATAGATAGATAGATAGATAGATAGACAGATAGATAGATAGATAGATAGATAGATAGATAGATAGATAGATAGATAAAGCCAATGTTCTTTCGACCAAGCAAGTTGGCTTTCAAGAAAGCATAGAAGAAAAGGAGTCAGTGGGGAAGCGGATATGGCTCAAGCAGCTAGGCTCCCGCCTACAACATGGGAGGTCCCTGGTTTGGTTCCTGGTGCCTCCTAAAGACGACGAGCAAGACAGTAAGCTGATGCAATGGGCTAGCACAGCGAACTGACGCAACACAATGACAGAGTGAGATGATGCAACGAAGAGACATAGCGAGGAAACACAATGAGAGACACAACAAACAGGGGGCTGAGGTGGCTCAAGTGATTGGGCACCTCCCTCCCACATGTGAGGTCATGGGTTCAGTTCCTGGTGCCTCCTGAAAAGAAAACTTAGCAGACACAGAGATCACACAATGAACAGACACAGAGAGCAGACAGCGAGCGCAAAACAATGAGGTGGGGGTGAGGGAGAGAAAGAAATAACTAAATTAAATAAATCTTAAAAAAAAAAAAAAAAAACCAACAATATAGTTAAAAAAATCTCTAGTGAAAAAAGTTTAACGTCAACAGTGAAAAATACTGGCTAAAATCCATTTAGGGTATTTTCAGTGGAATTGTCTTATCTATTTGTCATTGTGCCCCATTACCTGATTCAATTGAACTGGCTGCCCATACATCTTCTGATGGGAAAACAAGAATGTAAAAACAGTTTTTCATAAAGAAAAATGGTATGTGTGTGTGTGTTGGTTTCGTCAACAGGCTTTGAGCCTTTCCTTTTACTTTACTTTTTCTTTAGTAACAAGTACCAGACTATTCAGATCACATTAGAAATTTCTTTCACTTTTCTGGTATCTATTTCCAATTTTCAAATACATAGCATTTTTGGCTATCATCGCTGAATAATGGAAATAGCATAAGCTTTAAAATCAAGACCGTGATAGTGGCACAACATTGTAAATTAATTAATACCACTGAAGTGTACACACAAAGATGGTTAAAATGGAAAATGTTATATATACATTACCAGAATTTTAAAATCAGAAGATTCTCTAAAGACTGACTCCACCATCTACCAGTTGAATGAATATTTCAGATCTCTCTTGTAAATGCACATTTAATTTCATATGGTGATTGGAAAATTAAATGAGAACATACATGTAGTACGTGTAGTACAAAAAATGGAAGCCAGCTCCCAGCATAATGGCCAGACAACTTAGATGATATATATCATTCTCATCTTCAGCAATAACTGACAACTACTACAATAGGTGCGACATTAAAAAAGAAAAGGAAGCATGCAAAAATCTCTTCCCTTAAGGGGCTTTCAAGCCAAGTGGCGATGAAGAGCTTCCTAAGAAGCAGAAGCTACCGGCCAAGTGAAGGGTGTGGTAGGAAAGCAGGAAGAAGTTCAAGGCGAGAGAGTAATAAATAGTCAATGGAATAGTTGGAAAAAGCTTCCCGGGGCAAACAGGGCTTGACTTGTGTACAAAAGGGCAGCTCAGATCTGAATATGCCCAAAGAAACAGGAAGGCCATTCTAAGTAGAGACAGAGCAGTGGCAGAAGCTAAAACACTGCTGTAGAAATGGGTAAACTAGGGCAAAGGATTCACTTAGGAATCATGATTAGAAAGGGAAGTAAAGGCCGGACAGGCAAGCCTTGAACACTGGGACAAGCAGCACAAGCTTAGTGCCGAGCATTTCTCAGGGCAGAGAATATATAATGTGTGCAGGAGAAGCGGAAGCTAGGGGTGGGGGAAAGGGTAATAGAGACGTTGAGACGGCAGTTTTCACCTAAATGGCAGGCTGGGGCTGTGAGCTATTTTCACTCTAATTTAATATATTAGAGCTGAAATAGGAGAGCCTCACATGGTGTGCAAAGCAGATACTCAACATCTGTCCACCGAATGAGAAAAAAATAAGAGTGACGATGCCAGCATTACACAGAGCCCGTGAGGTACGAGCAGGGGACATAGGCTGGGAGGGCCATGAGCCAGGAGGAGGCCAAGCCGTTAGCAAGGGGGCCTCTGCGGTCACTAAGCGCAGGATAAAGTGGCACGAAGCAGGCTTATAAACAGGGATCAAAGCCCTGGTGGTGGACAAGGCAGGCGGAGGCCTGGTCAAGGACCAGCGGGCAGACCCAAAGGAACTCCAAGGCTGGAAATGGGCGGAACATGAGAAAGTGCCATGAGAAAGTCTATCTGATGCAAAATAGGAAAAAAAAATTACTTCTACGGAGTCCTCCAGTCTTTCCTTACAGTCTCCGCACCTTGGGTGATTCTTCTAGGAATAATACACAGGGACTGTCCTGTAGGTTCGCTCCCCCTAAGAGCCTGAACCTTCATCTTCAGAACACCCCTCTCCACCCACTTCCTGCTACAGGTGCAGCGTGATCTGAATGCTGAAGGACTGGGCGCCTTCCGGGTTGAAGGCTGAGGTCCAGGCCGGGTAAGCCTTATAGGACACCTGTGTCTCTTTCATCCGCAGTAGGCTGCAGCAGTACCCACGAGAGGCTCAGCCCTTGCTTTAGAGAGCTCGCATTCTAGGTCAGGAGTGGGGACAAAGAGAGTAAAAATTAGACAAACAAATGAAAGATAATTTCAAAGAAAGGAGATTAAAAAAAAAAAAAAAAAAAGACAAAACGCTGAAAGCAGTGTGCCACGCGGTGACAGAGTGGGGCTGGACAAGGCTACCTTGCATTGAGTAATCAAGGGAGGTGAAATCTGAGCCGAGAGTTGAGAAAATAAAGGAGCTGTGGGGAGCAAGAAGGAGCTTGTTCTGTATTTCTGGAATAAAGAAAGAAATCCATGTTGAAAGAAATCGCAGAGGAGGAGGGTGGCACAAGACGAGCACGTATTATATACCAGGCACCACATCCGTCGTTTGGCGTTCATTATCTCCTTTAAGCCTCAAAAGAGTTCGCCAAGTTGTTTGTTATTGTCCTCACTGGATGAAGAAACAGGCTCATCAAAGTTGGGAAAATTGGGGCTTAGAAAAGTTGAGTTTTCCAAGGCTACCCAGCTAGTAGTAAAGGAGCCACATTCCGAACCCAGATTCTCCTTACTGAATTGGATGCCCTTTATGAGTTTCCCATTGTAACTCAAATTATAGTCCACACACCAGTGCCTGTCCACAAAACGTTACTGGTCTGTAAGGAGATAAATATATAAGACATTAAAAGCTAAGTATTTAGAAACTTTAAAGCAATTTGACAGAGTAATTTTGTGCTTATTGAAAAAAAAAAAAAAATTTATATTAAGAAAAAAAAAAAAAGTTGAGTAAGTTGCCCAAGGTGAACTGATAATAAGTGGTCATGTCCGACTCCTGAGTCCAGGTAAGCTTTGCACCAGGAGGTTGGAAAGTAGCTGGGTGAGAAGCCAGTGGGGGCACCTGCACTAGGGGACAGTGACAGAGCAGAAGAAAGGCATCAACAAGAGAGCTACTCTACAGCAGTGATTCAGACACCTGCACACTGACGAGGCCTGGGAGGGGACCCCCAGGCCTGGGAGAGCACTGCCAACACAGAAGACCACGACTCCCAAGGAGGGCTTGTTTTGAGTCAAAGACAGTGAATTTGATTTTAGATGATTTGAGCTGATGGGGTGGGGGCTGGGGGCAGGCAGGCAGGAAACAGAAGCCCTGGCAGGTGGGTGGAAGTATGACAATGAAATTCAAAAGCAAGGCTGAGCCTGGAGATGTGGATTAGGGGGTCACCAGGCCATATGATATTTTGGCAGCACTTCCCCGTTTCTCTAGACAGGAGAGTTGTACCCATGTTTGCTACAAAGGCAGACTGACATCCATGAAATCTTCGGGAATCATGCAAGGATTCTCTCCGCCACCCACCAACATGACTAGTCCCAGAAACGCATTCACATACACGCATTCGCAAACACGAAGAAATTAATTTTCAAGTTAATGGCTCTGATACACAGACATACTCACAGCAAAATGACATGTTATTTAGATTCAAATGCTCCGAGTTAAAATGTGATGAAATCATGTGGGCTTTGCCTTTTTAATGTTATTCAATTGATGTCATTAAAACACAGGGATTAGACTTGTAATTATTCCCTTATGAGTTCTGCTGTCTGTCTAAAAAAAGGAAGAGCACTCATTTCTGTCCCCAAACCAACTTATTTGGGGGGAAATTAGATGGGTTAAAGACAGCAAAAACCAAGTTTCAACATGCATGTGGGAAGAAGGAAGAAAATGCATGTCAATAGTGAATAATGCCCTGCCACTCACTGAGAGCTGTGCCTTCCATTTGGATGTGCAGAGTGTGGATGACGTGGCAGTGAGGATAAAGCCTTTCTCTCTTATTTTAGCTCGAGAGCCATACTTAACACTCTAACACTTCATTAGCATGCTAATGTGTGACGATTTTTTTTTCATGAAGGGAGAACTGTATATACCTAGATTTTTAAAAATTCATTATCAACCACAGCTAGAATGTAAGGGCATTACTGCTGAAAAGGAACCCAAATGCTAACTCAAAACGTATTCATAAAAAACAACAACAATAAGCTGCTCGGGAGGCTTTATTTTCTTTCTTTCTCTTTTATGGATTTGGCAGATCAATCGTTGTTTGTATGATCATTAGTGAGAAGAGAAACTGATTTCTGGATGCATAAGCAAATCTTAACGTTAGCTCTACCAGAAAAAACACCACCACACTAAATACCAGATACCAGAAGTAGCTGGTTATCGTGGGCATGGTTTGTTGGCAAATACAATGGACTGGGGGTTAGGAAACCTGATTTCAATTTGAGATTCTCTCATTCTCTGGCTCTGTAATCTTGACTGAGCCAATTAACCTAACCTCACTGGAGATGAGTTTTCTTATTTTTATTATGCTGGAGTAGCTCAGATTATTCTTTAAGATTTCTGCTAGCACATATGATCCACGACCAAAGGATATTAATACCTTAACACATACAAACCTCTCAATGTCCATAACTATTTTGGAATTATTTTATGGATTATTTGTATCATTTGTCTTCACCCTATATTGGCTGTAATTGCTGACAAGAATATACCTCTATGGAGAAATTTTTCAACTGTATTGCAATACATCACAGAGGAAGATCAGAATAAATGAGAGGCCATGAAAGCTCCTGGAAGGAACAACTTAGTAAAAAGATATTAGTTCTCCTTTAACTTATGAATTCAATACAATCCCAAACAGAATTTTGGTTGCCCTTCTGAGAATCTTAATAGATTTATATTTATGTTAAAATTCATATGGAAAAATAAAATTTCACTGATATATAAGTCCACTTTGAAAAACAAGAGCAATATGGGGGACTGACTTTGCCAGATATTGAAACATACAACAAAGATAAAGTAATAAAACAGCATGAACTCTGGCTAAAGAACAAAGAGCTCAAGAGAACTTGTTAAATAACTCAAAGGTGGCATAACTTGTTGAGAAAACAAAAAACACCATATGAAAAAAATAAAACTGGATATTCCGACCTACCACCATACACATATGGATTCCAGATGGCTACAGACCTAAATGTAAGAGATAAAACTATAAAGTTAATATAGTAGATGACATAAACAAATTTTATGACCTAGGCAGAGGGAGTAATTTATGTCACAGAGCCCGGAAAGTAAAATATTGATAAAAATGCTTATATCAAAATTAAAGACTTCTGTTCAATAAAAGAACATAATGGACAAAGTTAATGACAGAGCAGGAGAAGACTTGTAATGTTTAAAACCAGTCACAAACTATCTAGAATATATAAAGAATTCTTATAACTCAACAGGAAAAATAAAAGAACCTTCACAGAAAAAAATGGGCAATGAATTTGAAGGGAAATTTAAAGAAGAGATAAATCCAAAAGACAGCAAGTATTTGAAGAGATGACTGAATTAATCAATAATCAGATAAAAGCAAAATAAAACCAAAAGATATCATTCTTTACCAATCTGATAGGAACAGGAAACATTAGAATGCTGAATAATGCTAAGTATTGGAGGGAATGTGGGGTGTAAAGCCTCACCCTGATGCTGGGAGTGCTGCCTAGGGAACTCTCTGCAGGGTCATCTAGAGTACTTTGTGCCTCTATACTCTATACACATGCTCTCTGCTCCAGCAATTTTACTGTCCATCTGAATTCCAAATAAATTTCCCTTGGGGTGTGTCTGAGGCTGTTCCCAGTAGCATTGTTTGTGGGGGCAATAGGGGTGCCTTCCTTGGGGAAGAATATAATTAAAGAGAGCTCTTGGGTGCACTATAACATACTATGAGCAGCCGGGCACAGCAAACTGGATGTGTACATAGCAATATTGACGGACCTTAAATCAAAATGCTGCGTGGATAAAAGAAACAGAATGGGAGAGATGACACGATATCATTTACATAAAGAAAAATGCAGGTACTATAAATGCAAAATCTGAAACAATGCATATGTTATAAGGAAAGAGTCACTGACAAACATCTACTTGTTGAATGATTGGGTTTTTGAACAACTAGGAGTGGAAGAAAGGGGATGGCTGCATGCCAGCATGCACGCAGACACAAACACAAGCGGGGCCCTGTGTGTTCTAACAGCGATGGACTGTCTTAAATGGGAGGCTATGGGGAATGGAATCTTCTAGGCCCAAGGTCTCCAGCCCCATCTTTACTTTATATACGAGTTGGTGTCTTCACCATTTACACTTTCACCTTCTAGGAGTCAACATTTTACTTTCACACGGATATCAATCAATAAAGTTTGGTATTTACAGTCCCTTTTAAAGACCTGGAGTCACCACGTCATAATAAAATGATGATTTCACTTTGAAAAATAAGTGCAAACATTTTCCAAGTCTTTCTAGACTTTTTAGCATCCAGGCCCTTGCTCCCACCAGCCTCATATAATGCAAGCAGAAAACAGCAAGGCAAGAGGTCGGGGTGGGGGCAATTGGGAGATAAGAAATCACTGAATCCTTGTCAATTTCCTTTGGCACAATTTAATTTAGTGTCATAATTGAAGTACTCTTTAATACTATTAACTACTTTGAAGATATTTACTAAAACATTTAATTTGCTTTTATCAAATATTTATTAAATTCCTATTGTGAGCATATTTCTTGCCATACAGGAATTTCACACTAAGAAACTGGAAAGGCACAGAAATAAACCTGACCATCTGATGGCAAGAAGCACAATTTGGCAGGCACAAAAGGAAAGCAATAAGGCAGCTGGATGTAGGGAGGGTCTGAGCCTAGAGGAGTTCTCAGCTGCAGTAAGTTTTAAAGGGTGAATGAGATGTAGCAACATTAGAGAGAGAGATCCAGAGAGTTATCTCAAGAAAATAAGCCCCAAGAAAGGAGAGGGCATCGCCACTGGGCCTGAAGTAAGAATACAAACCAAGAAAGCACAAGGATAGCCAGCAGCCAGCCAGAGAGTGCCACAATCTTCAGGGAGAAAGCATGACCTTGCCGAAACCTCAGATTTGGACTTCTAGCTGGAAAACCATCCTTTGAATTTTCCATCAAAGGATGCCATCAAAAATGGCTTAGTGCAGGGAGGACTGTGGGAACACGGCATGGGATTAGGCAGATAATGCTCAGATCTTTCACAAAAACAATGGAGAAAGAGCCAAAAGCTGCTCCAGTGGCCTGCTTTGGGGGTCAGCAGACCAGGATGGTGCTATACAACTCCCAGGAGGGTGAGGGACAGAGAGAGGAAGAAGTCGAAACAATAGCCTGTGAGTTACTAACCCTCCCTGCTGCCGAAGACTCCCCTCCCCACCCGAGATATTAGGCAGCAGGAAAACCCCGGGTGCGTTGAAGCTGACAGAGGGTAGCAGGCGTCCTCCTTCCTGTCAGCAGTTACAATGGAAAAGGGAGGGAGTGTTGGGGGCAGGGGGGGGCGCTTTTCTTTGGCCCACTTTGGTGCCCACTTTGAATCTCGGCTCTGGGCAGAAGAAAACAAGGGAACCAAGAGATATACCTCTGTGGAAAGGTGTGCCAATGAGTGCCACCTGCTGGCCAGTCTGGAAATTACATGGACAAAAACTGCTTTTGGAGTTCTCTTTACCCTACCCCTAGGAGAAAGTCTGTGCCCCATAGTGAGTCCCTGGCACGTCTTTGACAACTTAAGCGGGGCAATTTTAATATATCAAAGAAGAGCTGTGAGAAAATAGTAACAATAGGCCAGAGAGAGAAATTGGCCATCAGAGTAAATTCACCAACATAAGACTAAACATAATTAAAATGTCAGTTCTACCCAAACTGATTTACAGATTCAACACAATCCCAATAAAAATCCCAACAGCCTTTTTTGCAGAAATCAAAAAGTCAATAATTAAATTTATTTGGAAGGATAAAGGGTCCTGAATAGCCAAAAATGACTTAAAAAAGAATGAAGATAGAGGACTCTCATTTAGTGACTTTAAAGCATATTACTTAGCCACAGTGGTAAAAACAGCATGGTACTGGCATAAGGACAGACAGATTGACCAATGGACTCAAACTGGGAACTCAGAAATTGACCCTCACATCTATAGTCAAGTAATTTTTGACAAAGCTGTTAGGCCCACCCAGCTGGGCCAGAACAGTCTATTCAACAAATGGTGCTGGGAGAACTGGATAGCCATATCCAAAAGAAAGAAAGAGGACCCCTTTCTCACAGCTTACACAAAAAAATTAACTCAAAATGGATCAAGGCCTTAGATATAAAAACAACAACCATAAAACTCCTAGAAAAAACTGTAGGGAAACAGCTTCAAGACCTTGTGGTAGGCAGTAGTTTCTTAAACCTTACGCTCAAAGCACAAGCAACAAAAGAAAAAATAGAAAAATGGGACCTCCTCAAAATTCAACACATTTTGCACCTCAGAGGACTTTGTCAAAAGGGTGAAAAGGCAGCTAACTCAATGGGAGAAAAAATTTGACAATCACATATCTAATAAGGGTTTAATATCCATGATATACAAGGAGATCATACAACAACAGCAAAAAGACAACTTTATTGTTAAAAAATGGGGAAAAGACTTGAAAAGACAACTGTCCAAAGAAGAAGTACAAATGGCAAAAGAAACACTTGAAAAAACGTTCAACATCACTAGTGATTAGGGAAATGCAAATCAAAACTATAATGAGATATCATTTCATACCTATTAGACTGGCCGCTATTAAAAAGTCGGAAAACTGTAAATGTTGGAAAGGATATAGAGAGACAGGAACACTTATTCACTGTTGGTGGGAATGTAGAATGGTACAGCCACTGTGGAGGATGGTTTGGCAGTTCCTAAGGAAGGTGAATATAGACTTGCCATGGGACCCAGCAATACCATTGCTAGTATATACCCAGAAGAGTACAGTGACACAAATAGAGGGCTGCACACCAATGTTCACAGCAGCATTATTCATGATAGGCAAAATTTGGAAAAACCCAGGTGTCCATCAACAGATTAATGGATAAACAAATTGTGGAGTATATACACAGGAATATTATGCAGTGGTAAGAAGAAATGAAGTTGTGAAACACATGACAACATGGATGAACCTGGAGGACATTATGTTGAGTGAAGCAAGCCAGACACAAAAGGACAAATACTGTATGATTGTGCTATTATGAACTAAATATATTATGCGAAATATAAATATGTGATAAATGAATATGGGTAGAATCGCATATATAACACTATTTTTCTTTGAAGCTGAAAAAATGTAAGATCATACTACAAAATTTTAATATCAGATAAACAAAACTTACTAAGTGAAGGAGACACAGAGTACTACATATTGTCTGAGTACATTTATATAAAATGTAGATATAAATCAATTTATAAAGATGAAATGAGATTAGTGGTTATGTAGAGCTGAGGAAGGAATGCTAAGGGGTGTGGAGTCTTTCTTTTTGAAGTAATGAAATTGTTCTAAAATTTCTGAGATGATGAATGTACAACACTGTGATTATACTAAAAGCCATTGATTATACACTTTGGATCAAATAGCCAGAAACAGCAGCTATGTACAGTGGGGGAAGCATAGAGAGATTGAGAGGTGAGGAATGTTCTTGTTTGTCTGTTTTTTGTTTTTTATTATTATTGAAATAATGATGCTCTAATAATGATTGAAGTGATGAATGCACAACTATGTGATTACACCAAATACCATTGATTGTATACTTTGGATGAATTGTATGCTTTATTAATATGTATCAATAAAATTGATTTGTTTCTTTAAAAAATGGTTTAGTGCAGACAAAAGCTTTGAACAACCAGCAAGAACTGGCAGGAATCTCTTTCTCAAAGCTCCCGAAAACAGGACTGCAGTAACAGGGTGAGCGCCGAGTCAAGAAGATGACGACTTGAGGGCAGGAGCATCTTAGGTGATCTGGTTGGCCCTTTCCCCACCTCTCACCAGCTCGGTGCAGAGCTGGCTTGAGGAGCAGTGAGGATTCCTGGTCCTGGGTATGGAGGGAGCAGTGCAACCCTCGTGCGCATACTGGAAGCATGTATGTTTGGTCCAATCTGTCAGGTGGTAGCCCAATGGACTCGCTGTCCCAGAACTCACCCTGCAAAAAAAAAAGCAGCTCCACAGAACTATCCTACAGAATGGATGGGAGAACAATCAAGCCATGCTACCTGGAGCAAGGGATTCCTGGCTATGGCATACAGTGCAATGCCCAGGCAGTGAGGAAATCACTTCCTAGGGTAGAAGGAAGAGAATTCCTAGGGCCACAAGCATCTGCCCAGGACAAGAGGCATGGGCAGAAAGTATCAGGTAGGCCCCTCTGCTTTGCCCTGGAGCTTATCGATAAACTCATTATGTGGATAAACCCTGACGGGCAGAGTACAGGTCAACCTGCACATCCTAGGAAAGGCATTTTCTTTTTATCCTTTTTTTTTTTTTTTTCCCTGTTAACTCCTGGCATTCAAGGAAAGCTTTGTCATAACACTAGTTGGATAGAAGCTTAGGAACAGATGTTTCAAAGTCTAAATTCTGGTAATAACATATTAAAATGTCAAAATGTCCAGGTTTCCACAAAAGGTTACAAAACATAAAAAGAAGCAGGAAGCAAGGTTCCAGGCAAAGGAGATTCAAACTTCAGAAATCATCAGTGAGGAACACCAGGCCTGGGACATATCAGACAAAGACTTTTTAAAAATGGTCCTAAATATGCTTAAAGAGCTAAAGAAAAACAATAACAAAGAACTAAAGGAATTCAGGGAATGACAAGGGAACCCACAGAGAATATCAATAGAGAGGTAGAAATGATGGAAAGGAATGAAACAAAGCTGAAGACCATAAAAAAATAAATAAATAATTCCCCAGAGAGTCCAAAAGCAGATTGGAGCTGGGAGAAGAAAGAATCTGAGAACTTGAAGATAAGACAATTGAAATCATTCAGTCTGAGGAGCAGAAGGAAGAAAGAATAAGGAAAAGTGAACAGAGCCTGAGGAATCTGTGGGATTCCATCAAGAATACTGATATATGCATTGTGGGAGTCCCAGAAGAAGAAGTTGAGAGAGAAAGGGGCAGAGAGAACATTTAAAGGAATAATGGCTGAACACTTCTCAAATTAAACCAATGTCGTGATTATACATATCCAAGACACTCAAAGAACTCCAAACAGGATAAAGCCCAAAAGACCTACAATGCGGCATATTATAATCAAACTGCCACATGTCAAAAGTAAAGAGACAATTCTGAATGTCTAAAGGGAGAAGCAATGTGTCACATACAGGGGAGTCTCAATAAAATTAAGTGCCAGTTTTCTCATCAGAAACCATGGAAACAAGAAAAGAGTGGGATGACATATTTAAAGTGCTGAAAGAAAAAAACAATTGTCAACCAAGAATTCTATATCCAGCAAAACTGTATTTCATAAATAAGAGAGAGATTAAGACACTCACAGATAAGCAAAAGCGAGGGAGTTCGCCACCACTAGACCAGCCCAATAACAGATGCTAAAGAGTTCTGCTGGTTGAAAGGAAAGGACAATAGATAATACATCAAAGCCCCACGAAGAAATAAATGCAATGGGCTCATAATGTATTAACATGTAATGTGTGACAAGAACTATATAAAGGTGGGTGGACACAGGGTTAGAGGAACACAGTTTGTGTGTACTATTGGAGTTAATTTGGTGCCAAAGCAAATGAGATTTGGGATGTTATATTTAAAGCCCCATGGTAACTATAAAGGAAATATTTGGAGAATATGCAAGCTCTTGAAGACAGAAATTAGAATACAGGTTGCTAAGGGTGGGGGGCAAGGGGAATGGGGAGTTAATGCAAAATGGGTATAGGGTTTCTGTTTGGGGAGATGGGAAAGTTTTAGTAATGGAAAGTGATGAGGGTACCGAAATATTGTGAATGCAATTAAACCCACTGAATGATTCGCTTGAGAGTGGTTGAGATGGGAAAGTTTGTTCTATATATGTTCTCACAATTAAAAAATAAAGGGAGGGAGGAAGGGAGGAGAAGGGAGGGAGAAGGAAAGGAGGGAGAGAGAACAACTAAAGAGACAGTGAGAATTAAATGTAATCCAGGATCATGGATGCGATCTATCAAGGAAAGAGAAAGGCTAAAGGGACATTATTTGGACATATGAAAAAGGTAGAATAAAGACTATAAGCTTTATATCAATGCTAAGTTTTCTGAACTTGCTAACTGCACTTAAAGTGGTTACATATGTGAATATTCTTGTTCTTAGGAACTATACAAGACAGTATTAAATGTTCAAGGATCATCACGTATACAACCTACCCTCAAGTGTTCAGAAAATGGATTGATAAATAGATTGACATATGGATGGATGGATGGATGGATGGATGGATGGACGGACGGATGAGTAGTAAGGTAGGTAGGTGGATAGATGGATAGACAGAAAATGATATGGCAAATAATGCAAAATGTTAAAATTGTCAGGCCTGGGTATCTGGGGGGTGGGTAGGGGTATGTTGTATTTTTCTGTATGGGGTTTGTATCATTTTTGTAACTGTCCTGTAAGTTTGAAAGTACTGCAAAGTAAAAAAATTTTAATAGAAAAACAGAATAAATACGGGCAGGTCCCAGCAGCTGAGGCAGGGAGCGGACCTGCAGCGGCCAGCAGCCCAGCTTCGAGAAAGCTCTCAGCACCCCATGACCCTTCCCGCACCAAGGTGCCCACGAAGAAGGCCAGTTCAGACAAGGGGCAGTGAGGGAGGGTCCAAGAAGAGATCGGCTTGCCAGCCAACCTTGCTCCTGCCAAAGGAGAAACAAAGCCAGAGAGGCAGCGGGAAAGGATAAAGCTTCAGACAAAAGATTAGAACTACGAGGGAAAGAAATGGGGGGAGCAAAGGAAAAAGTGTCCAAAGTGGATAACCAAGAAGCTAAAGATTTACCTGCAGAAAACAGAGAAACTAAAACGGAAGAGCCCAGCCTTTAATGAAGCAGGAGAAAAAGAAACCAAATCTGATTAATATCGTAAACCACAGCTCAGTGGTTAACGAGGTAGCAGTGTTTCCCTTCTTGTACAATTCAAAGGAATATTTTTATTAACAACTTTGTAAATGCAAGTCTTTTCAGTAGCTCTAGAAGCAGCAATTTTTAAGAAGGAGATTGAAATCCCACTGTATCCCCCCCTTTTTTAGATTTATTGGTTGATTGATTGATTGATTTTTCCCATCCCCCCATCTCGTTGTTCGGTTCCCAGTGCCTCCTAAAGAAGACGAGCAAGACAGCGAGATGACGCAATGAGCTGTTGCGGCAAGCTGATGCAACAAGATGACGCAATGAGGAGACACAACAAGGAAACACAACAAGAGACACAAAAAGCAGGGAACAGATGTGGCTCAAGTGATTGGGTACCTCCCTCCCACACAGGAGGTCCTGGGTTTGGTTCCTAAAAGAACCTCCCACACAGGAGGTCCCGTGCCTCCTAAAAGAAGAGTGAGACAGCGAGCTGACACGACAAGCTTTTGGCAAGCTGATGCGACGAGGAGACACAACAAGGAATAAAACAAGAGACACAACAAGCAGGGAGCAGATGTGACTCAGGCAATTGGGCACCTCCCTCCCATATGGGAGGTCCCAGGTTCAGTTCCTGGTGCCTCCTAAAAGAAGACGAGCAGACACAGAGAGCACACAATGAACAGACTCAGAAAGCTGGCAGCTTCTTAAAATCTTAAAAAAGAAAAGAAGATAAGCACTAAAAACACAAGGTGGTAACATTTTCCATGGGTGATTATGACTGTAAGTCATAATTAACATGCTTGGTGTCAGCCGCCCCCACTCTCCATTATTTAAATGCAGGAAACCACAGGCACCCCCTTGAGTCCAATCACTCTCTTTTCCATATTGAAATGTGTAGGACTGGAAGTAAAAATTAAATTAGTGGCTAAATTAGAGTTCAAGTCAGTGTCTTCATTTTTAACGTCTATGCAACAGGAATGTCACTACTCATTTAGTAAACCAAGGAGAAGTCTTACAATTCAGGAAATTCCATTAGCCATGAACAGTGGTAAGCCACCTAGCCATATCAGATGTCATCTACTTTACTGCAACGCCCTTTAAATGTTAAAACACATATTACCAAGCATTAAAGCACAGAGAGCAAGTTTCCAGGTTGCAAACAAATTTGGCACCTCAAGTATCATCTCACCCTGGCATCAGAGCCATGGCTCTCTCATGTATCTGGAGGACAGAAATCACATCAGCTGGGTCCCGAGGAAAGTGTAGGGTTCTCTAAAAGCAGAGCTGTGAGAGACAGGGCAACGCGGGGGGGGGGGGCAGATGATGCCTGGAGAGGGGAGAGCGTGGAAGAAGCAGACAGGACCCGTGCTTTGTTCAAGTTCATAAAATAACACAGTAACAAGAATCTTGGTTAAGTGTTCTTTTCAAAAAGCCGAATTACAACCATGCTTCACCTATCACGCAAGTCTACAGTGAGACTGTACACTTGACTCAAACTTTCATAGTAACACATGCAATACAATGAAGAAATCCATGTTACACCAAACCTCAGTATGTATGAATATGTATATATGCATCAGCAAACGAGTTTTACAAAACCACACATAATCTTTATTACTCGCAGTGTATTCTATTTTTACTTTATACATATGTGTATATATATATATTACTTTCTATTTCCTTTCTTTTTTATTTAATGCTGATCCCAGTCCACTAAATTGATTTTATAACCTACCAATGGGTCACAACCCAAAATTTTACAACTCTGATCTAGATAATACCAAGGGCATCATAGCGAGATTCGGGGATAATAATAATTGTGTCACGCAGACACTGACCGACTGCAAGCACAGGAAGCAGAGTTGATCAAGAGCCCCTCTTGTTATGCTGCCACCTCTTGAAGTCACACGTTCACAGGGAATAAATACCACAGCCTGGATCTGCTCCTTATCATGGGGTTCTGACCTCAACAGCAGAGAGTGAACTTTTCACCCCCACTTCAGCCCAGCGTTGGCAGGCTAAGGCCAAAATATAAGCAGGAAATGCAATGCCACTTGCTAAAGCATAAGGGAATCTTTTAAAGCACAAAGGAATATTTTAATCATGCTTTAAACATGGAAGAATAAGATGTGCATATATGAGAACAAGGACCCTCCTCTTGGAAATAGAGAGTTGGAAAGTATGAAGAGGGTACAAGTGCTAAAGACCTAAAATAATAAAAGAGGAACTTAGAAACAGGAGTTGGCTCCTGACTTCAAGACAGCAAGCAGCTAAGCCAGAGGAGAAGAGGCTGCATAAGACACTAGAAAAGCAGCAGTGCCCATTTTCATCTCAATAAACAAACATTAAAAGGAAACAAAAATTTCTATTACAAATTAACTGAATATTCTCTTGAGGGCAGGGTTACATCCCACTTATACACAGGAAGGTTTGATCAGAAAACACATGTAGTGGGTCAATACCAATAGTAATTTTTAAGTATTTAAACAGGGTTAGACACTTCTGGGCTAAATGAGAAAAATAACAACAATAAACAACAATAACACGCACACATCATAATGAAGACTGGGGCACAGAGCTGTTTTCTATCTTTGCAGCGGTGTCCAAGGGGAGTGATGAGACTATGTGGACAGGTTTAGAATCAGAGGGTCATTATCCCCACCCCAGAAAACCGTGGTCCAGAGGGCAGCTCCTGTGTTGGGAAACCCAGGAGCTGGCCGGATGAGCCTGGGTTTTCAGTCAACATCAACCTAGGGCTACAATCAACTACTTGTAAAACAGACTGAGTTAGTAGATGTGTTCTTTAAATAAACAAAAAACCTCAAAAGAATTAGAACCCATAAAATAAAATGCACCTGGTAAAGAAACATAATTCCTACCTGGGGAGGAAGAGTTTCTGGCCTATGAGGTAAGACAAAAGGTGGAGAAGATCTGGCTGTTGAGGTGAGATAGGGAAGGGGGCATGAGAAGCAAATAGGCTATAGCAGGTATATTAAAAAGGGGCCGGCACCGAGGAGTCATGCCTGATTTAGTATATTCACCAGTCTTTAGTCCTGAACGGGCAGATGTTCACAAAGTACATATATCACATTAGCGATAATGCCAGCTATTTTCAATTCTGATGAAATCATAGCAAGAGAAGAGTAATACTAAAAGATGCCGCTTATTGAAAAGGCTCTTTACGATAAACAGTTGCTAATCTTCACAAAAACCCTGCAAGGTAAATGATATCGGTTCTACAGAGGAAGAAACAGACCATCACAGAAGCTCAGAGAAGTCTTCAAGTTTGCACAGGAACAAGTGGCTGGGCCAAGATTTCAACCCATGGCTTTCTGACTTCAAAATGTCTTCTCCTGAGAGATACTACCCCTCAAAAAATACACCTAGGTGAAAATCAGTAAAGCAACACTCTATTTAAAAGCACTAGAAGGGATTAAGGTTTGGAAGTGTAAACTTCCAAATGTTAATATTTCCTGGTTTTTGATAACTGGTCATTGAATACATTATCACTGGGGAAGCTGGGTGAAGGGTACATGGGAACTCTGTGTAATTTTTGCATCTTCTTTTTTTTTTTGTTTTTTTTTTTTATTAATTAATTAATTTATTTATTTATTTTTATTTTACCGGGAGGTCCTAGGGATCGAACCCAGGTCCCTCCATATGGGAGACAGACTCCCAACCAGTTGAGCCACATCCGCCCCCATGCATCTTCTTATGAATCTAAAATTATCTAAAAATAAAAAGTTAAAAAAAAAAAAAAACAACTTGGGAATGTAGTTTTGGGAAGATTATATAGTGTTTTTTTTTTCCTTTGAAGATATACATTTTTGAAAAGCTTATTTCAGTTGTCTGCAGTGATTTAAGTAAGGTACTATCTAAATACCACAGAAAAAATTTAAAAAATATTTAATCCCATCTGCTCTCATTCAATTTTAATAATAAACATTTCTCAAATATATAATGCCACATGGTACTAAACTATCTCTTCTATACAAGTTCATCTGCCCCACACTCAAGGATTCTTCATTCTTTTTTATCTTTTGTCTACCACATCTAAATACAGAAACCAGGGAATAGAGTTACCAATAATTTCTCAACTGAACAACATGGGAATAAAATGCCTAGCTGATATTAAAAAGAATGCTTGATAAGAAAGTTGATTTTTAATAAGAATTCATAAGCCTTTTTTTTTCCCAACAAATAAGACAATTTTGGAAACACCTAACATTTACTGAGAGCCTTCTGTCATTAAATTCGTTTATTGTCACAACAAACCCATAAAGTAGAAATTAATACGCCCAGTTTACACATAAGGAAAACTAAACCCACAGATTAATTTGCTACAGTCATACATGGAGTGGGAAAATAAATATTCAAACGGAGATCTGCAGGGCTCTGTGGTGGTTTGATGCTGTAGGTACCCCTGGAAAAACATGTTCTTAAATTTAATCCATTTCTGTGGACTCCAGAAACCATCCTCCTTCCATTATCATTTCCCATCCGCACTTACATTCTTATGCTTCGAAGGCATCTACTATACTATTTACTAACCAAACTTTAATGGCAAAATATCTGTTCTAAGCACATTCACAGGTAAAAAACAAAAACAAAACCTCATTATTCATTCCTGGTTCCTGTTTGAAGTTAAAGCTTGTTATTGAAGCTGAAGAAAACTCCTTAGAAGTATGAAAGAAATTTAAGTGTTATTCCAAGCAACAATATGTGTGTTCTCAAGTAGGAAACAGCAAAAGAGCATCTGCCAAATTCACTTGGGCCTCATTTGATATTATCTCGCTGATCTGGGTCCAACTTACATTTGTTTCTATCTGTCCCTCCCCCATTTCCTCTTCATTCCAGAAGCTTACAAAAATCATAGCAAAGAAGTGGGGCAGGGTTTCCAAGAAAGCATTGAAAACACTGTCAAAAAAGGGAATGGCTA
Source organism: Tolypeutes matacus (assembly GCA_026826555.1). NCBI lineage: Eukaryota > Metazoa > Chordata > Mammalia > Cingulata > Chlamyphoridae > Tolypeutes > Tolypeutes matacus. Next base: position 5,398,773 of record JAKSZT010054400.1, read on the forward strand.
TCCAGTCTAAGCTGCTTCTTATTTCAATCAAGAAAAATCTAAAAGGCTCAGACAAACCTTCATGGGATCATAAATAATAACAGGAAACAAACTATCATCTAAATATTGATTATAAGACCAACAGATTTTCAAGAGAGATGCGAAAAAGAACTAATTAAATATGCCTTATAATCTGTACGTGTGCAGTGGGTATCATAATTTAGTATTGGTTAGCTTTCAAGTTGGATGGACTTTTTAATTCAAACTTATTTTTCTAAGCCTCTAGCTATGTTTAATTCTACTTCTAGCTCTTGGTCCTCAGCACTGATTCCTATCTGTTTAGCTCTGATGCTAAGGAATCTCAGACTTCAGATTCATGTACCTAACCACCACCAAAACCCAGCATTGTTTATGAAGGGACACAAATTTCATGAAACTGTCCTTGAGTTCTACATTTGGACTGTTTAATCTACTATGTGCAATTGGTATTATTTTTAAAGAGGAAGTCAATTCTCAATCACCTATGCATTTTAAGGTCAAAGTAAAACTGGCCAATTAACTTATATTTTAAAAGTCGCCGAGGTGTTTTCCCCTTATGGAGATTTGTAAGGTATTCCTATTTCTTTCCTTGCAACTTCTTGTTGAATCAAGGCACAGTACTGTATGACTATTAGAGCCAAAGAAAAAAATAACTTTTTAGAACGTCAGGCACACAGGTGAAAAAATATCCTGCCTCTCCCCGCTGACAGTTAGGTATCAGCTGACAAATAATACTAACAACTCTTTCCCTTCTTACGTTTGAGGGTACAGGTAGCAATGCTGTGAAGTCTAGTCTACAGGTTCCCCCGCCTCCTACCACACTCAAAACAAACAAACAAACAAACAATTAAAGGCCAAAGATGAGACTAGGAAACTGTGTGAGACACTGGGTTAATCTGTGGAGATACCGCAGGAAATGCTATATAAATACCTTCTCTAAGGGGCACACACTCCAAAGGAGGAGATAAAGGTAACGGACAATTAGAATTCAGTGTGATGATGGATGCTACCAGGATAATCACGGGGTGCTATGGAAATACAGAGGAAGAACTTTTAACACAGACCTGGAAGGGGAAGTGTTGAAGGTGTTCAGAAGAGTTTTCCAGAGGAAGTGACATTCAAAAGAAACCAAGAGATAAGTAACAACTCCATATCTACTTGGGTGGCTAAAAGAAAAAAGACTGAAAATAACAAGTGTTGACATGGATGTGGACAAATTGAAGCCCCATACATTGCTTATGGGAATGCACAATGGTGCAGTCATTTTAGAAAACAGTTTGGCAGTTCTTCAAAATGTTAAACATAGAGTTATCACGTGACCCAGCTATTCCACTCCTAAGCATGTATCCAAGAAATTGAAAACATATATCCCAAAAAACTTGTACAAATGTACATATAAGCTTGTGCTTATTCATAGCAGCATTATTCATAATAGCCAAACAATAGAAACAACCCAAATATCCATCTTAATGAATGGATGCACAAAATGCAGTATATTCCAAAATGGAATATTATTCAAGCATAAAAAGGAATGACATGCTGATGCATGTTACAACATGAATGAACTTTGAAAACCTTATGGTAAGTGAAAGAAGCCAGACAGAAAAGTCCCATGTCATATGATACCATTTGAATGAAATGTCCAGAACAGGTAAATCCCGATAGATAGAAAATAGATTAATGATTGCCTGGGGCTAGAGGGAGTAACTACTAAAACGTACAGGTTTCTTTTTGCAGTGATGAAAATTACTCAATTTCGATAGAGGTGATGGTTGCACAACTTTGTGAATATACAAAAAAAAAAAAAAAATCACTAAATTTTACACTTTAAAATAATGAACTTTATGGTTTCTGAATTATATCTCAATTTAAAAAGGGGGGAAAATAGAAATAAGAGCAAGCAGGTGAAAACAGAGAATTAAGATGTCGGGAAGCAGAAAAAAAAAAAAAAAAAAGAAAAGAAAAAGTATCACGAAAAGGAAATTGATGTGGGTTCCTGAGAAGGAAGGAGCAGGTGTGTTTCAGAGTGTGGCAAGAGGGAAACTGCGTGAAAATGAGAGTGGAGCCCACCTTCTCTTAGGGGCAAAGGCACAGAGAGCAGGGCAGGTTGATTGTGTGGTCGTGACGACAGAATTTGAGAGTTCATGCATAAAGCGTTGGCTCTGACCAGAAGGTAAGCGCCAAGATGGTGGGTGTGGTGGATTGAGTGGTGCACCCCAGCCTGGACATGTTTTTGGCCTTGGTCTGCATTCTGGTGGGTATGGACCCACTATAAAAAGATCTCTTCAAGATGGTACTTCAATTAAGGTGTGGCCCAACTAAATTGGGCTGGGCTTTCATCCAGATTACTGGAATTGTTTATAAGCAGAGTGAAAATCAGACAGAAAGAAGCCGTGGGGATCCTCCAGAAGCTGGAAGTCAACGCAACCCAGAAGAGAAGCCAGGAGAGGCTGCCATGTTCATTGCCATATGATAGAAAAGTCAAGGACCCAGGTTCGCTGGCAGCCAGCCCCAGAATGCCACAGTCTTTGCAAGAAAAGCATCACTTTACCGATGCCCAGATTTGGACTTTTCCTAGCCTCAAAACCACGAGTCAATTAATCCCCACTGTTTAACCAAACAGTGGGGATCTGTTTTAGCAGATGGGATACCATTGGGGTACAAAGTTTGACGTGAATGGAGTGAGTAAAGAAGAGCCCCTGTGGGAACAATTCTTGTGGAAAACAGGAGAAAGAGATGAATGGAAAAGAAGCCAGTTATTGGAAGTTACCACTCTCTTCTTTTTAAAAAAAAATACCAAATTCCTTATTTAACTCTGTAAAACGATTTACTTCAGCACAAGTCAGTGGGTTGGCGGAACGGAGTTTCAGAAGAGATCATCTCCTCTGTCAAACCTCTTGAATTCTTGGCCAAAAATATGAGGGACTCCAGGCTGACCTGCTGCATTTTACAGCAATCGTTGCGTCTTTTGCCAGGCTTCCGATTCAGCCATCAATCGCTTCAAGCCTACAGTAAGGAGCTTCTTAGTTTGTCTTTTCCTCATATTTTATGATATAATTTCAACAACTGAGTATTGTAGACATCAGAAACTAATATTAAGAAGGTTATTATAAAGCTTTTCATATTCTCAAGGGAAAACAAGTTTTTCCTCCTTATGCATTGTATCTTATTTTATTCTTTTGTTATAAAATTTTTCTCAATACTAAAAAAATGACAATCCCATTTGATACATTCTAGATTTAAAGGCATGTACATCTTTTTAAAAAATTTTCATGCTACAGTAACTAGTAAGAGGTATTTAAGTGAATAAAAATTGCTGTTGCTTTTACCTTCAGTTGGCAAAGTTGATATTTAGTCATGAAGATTTTCTGAAATACTTCCAAATCACATCTAGATCCCCACAGGATGAGAATAACAGAATAATTCCACCAGATGATTTTGCCTGTGGACAAAAGTCAATGATTTATTAGACCCTTGTGTGAAGGAAAGCTGTTCCACAGCTACTACTAGAGCTGGAAATACATCCCAAGACATCAAATAGTACTAAAGTATCTAATTTCTACTCATTAGACAAATATATCCTCATTAACATTTTTTTAAAGCTTACTGTGTAGCAGGTACTTTTTCACATGTAACTTCATTTAATTCTTATTCCACTGCCATTTTACAGATGAAGAAAGTGGAGTAGCTAGTAAATGGCAGAGCCTCTAGGTTCTGCATTCTTATTCACCACATATACAGCCATGACACATGTCCACGTACTCTAAAAAGATGGTGGTTTGAGGACTTCTAGGTTCTTTACTCCCACTTGACTGCTAGTGTTTCTCAAAATATGTATAAATGTGGTACAAACTTAAAACACTATGCTATAGTAAAAAGGGGAGTGTTGTAGAGCTGGAACCGATGGGCTATGAGTTGAGCTGTGAAAACTATTTTAAGTCTGAGTTTCAGCAATGTTACTGGAAGGGGTTGCTCTAGATGACTAATGTGCTTGCAGTTGTAAAACCCTATATCACTGAGAAAAGAAACACACCCTGCAACACCCTTCCCCTCAACCATTGCCAGAGTATTTCCTCCTCTCTGATCAGCCGTCATTCCCCAGTCCTCCAGCTGTGGTCCATTCCTCGATTCTGTGGATTGGTCTCTTCTTTCAGGCTACACTTTAATGCTGAACACTTTAGCACTTATTAGGATAATAGACAACTCAATTTGTCCCTTCAGGTCCTTGCAGGAAAGGAGCAGAGCATAAATAAAAATGTGGACGCTGAATTCTACCTACGCATTGTTTGACATGCCATAAGCTTGGCTGAAGAACTTTGGAGAAGAGGAGGAAGCCGTGAGCCCCAGCCGGCAGAACGCGAGGTGCACAGGGGACCACTGATTAATAGTGGGCTCCCTCCTTCAGGGACAGCCCGTGTTTGCTAAGTCTCTTTGATGCATAAATTCACTTACACTTGCACTATGTAAACACGCTGAGCTTCAACATGTGAACCTGAAGCAATACCTTTACCCACTATATTTCCTAGGCATTTCTGCCAAAGCAAATAGTTTTCCTTGGATCCTGATTCTCCCTCCAATCTTGTTTTTTTTTTTTTTTTGTATTTTGCTTTGATCCTGTCTTCATTTCTGCTGTGTTTCCTGAATATTTAAAATGTGCGCCTTCTCCCTTCCAAAGCAGGAAAAGAACCCTAAGGTGGGGGGTTGGGGGGTATGGAACTGGCCTTGGGGAGAAGGGAAGGGCCTTAAAGAAACAGTACAAGGTATTAATATCCAAAATAAATGGCACACCTGCCTTTCTATCATTAGAGTGTGATGAGGCATCACACTTCCAGTAAACTATCAAATGGAATTTCTCTTAACCAGCTGCTCTAGGCTTTACTTGACGTGACCGCATTATAGATTTAGCAGTAGTAGCAGTGATAATAAGATACTGATATAGGGCTTGCTCTATGTCAGCACTTTGCTGGTATTAATCATATAATCCCCACAATAACCCTGAGAGATAGGTACCATTACAACCTACGTTTTATTGACGAGATAAGAAGCAAAGAGTTTCATTCACTTGTTCAAGGTCACACAGCTGGTGAGTGATAGAGGCAAGGTCAGTGGCCAGGGAGTCTGACTTGAGAACGCCCACTGATCTAAAATGCCTCACCCTCGTTATGATATTCATAAGGACCCTAAGATACTACACGTTCCTGATTCTTTTCTCAAATTGGAATGAATTTGTGTAGGCACATATACCATACCACATGGGTTGTCTGAAAAGTTCCTGATTTCATGAAATTATTCTCTGGTCTATACAATAATTTCACAGAATCCAAAGCTAAAAATCTTGTTTAATGATTATGCATTTTAAGATTCCTATGCAGGGAAGTGGATGTGGCTCAAGCATTTGGGCGCCCACCTACCACATGGAAGGTCACGGGTTTGGTTCCTGGTGCATCCTAGAGAAGGCGAGCTGACCCAGAGGGCTGGCAAGACAAGCTGACGCAACAAGGAGACACAAAGAGGGAACACAATGAGAGACACAGCAAAGCAGGGAGTGGCAGTGGCTCAAGCGATTAAGCGTCTCTCTCCCACACAGGAGGTCCCGGGTTCGGTTCCCAATGCCCTCTAATAAGAAGACAAGCAGATAGAGAGAGCACACAGCAAATGGACACAGAGAGCAGACAGCGAGCACAAACAACAAGTGGGGGGTGGGTGAGAAATAAATAAAATAAATCTTAAAACAAAAAAAAAAGATTCCTATGCAAACAAAATTTTTAAAAATGGGGAAACTAGTCCTTTTAACTTTATACAATAAAAAACTAAAAGCTAAGCATAAAACCTAAGCATTTCTATACTCATTTCTTTTACTTTTCATTTCAAAATAATTTCAGATGCATAAAAGTTTTATGAACCATTCAGTTAATAGTATAATTATAATAATATTGTTTAATCAATTGTAAAAAAGGTATCACACTAATACAATCTGTTAATAAGGAAAACTGTGTGTGTTTGAGGGAGTGGTATATGGGAAGTCTCTGCGTTCTGCATGATTTTTCTATAAACCTACAACTGCTCTAACAAATAAAAAATATGCCCTTCATCCAGAGAACCCATTCACACTATGCTAAATGCCCCAATAATGCTCTAAGAAAAAGATTAATTCCACGATCACATCTTGCACAGCTGTCAGGTCTCTTCAGTCTCCTTAAACCTCAGGTCTTCCTTGGCTTTCATTTTGTGAAGATTGAAGGCCAATTATTTTATAGAATATCTCTAAACTGGGATTACTGATATTTACTCATGAGAAAACTCAAGATTGTATTTTGGGGAGGATGTCACTGAAGTGACACTGTGTTCTTCTCATTGCATCCCATCGAGTGATTTGTCCCATCACTGGTGATGGTAAATGTCATTGCTGGAGTAAGGAGTCTCCCAAGTTTCTCTAATGAAGTTACTCTGTTTCCCTTTATAACTAATAAGGATTTATGGACAGATACGTTAAGATTACACAAATATCCTGATCCTCTTTCCACTTTTACTCACTCGCTTTAGCATCCATGAATGTTTCTTACCTGAATTGTTACTATAATCACCAAATGGGGATCTTTCTAATTCCAGCATTCCTTCTCTTTATCAGATGACATGATATTTTAATGAAGAGTGTTTTCTCCCCACTTATTCAATCATTTAGTTATATCAGCGTGGACCTGTGGATTTTAAGTTTGCTCAGTGAAATATAATCTGTTACTATCATTATTGTTTTGATACTAGAATTATCCTAGGTTTGCCATCTGGGAACACTTTCAAGGTGGCTACTGTGTCCATTTAGTACGAACCCATTGTTCTTTGAGCACTTCCAATTTTTTGGTACAAGATATTCAAGGCTTATCTTGTACCTTGCCTGCCCCAGCTCTAGAACTAGACTTTTTTTCTGAAAGATCTATGGTTCCCTTTAGCAAAGAATGGTATTTAGAAACTAAGATCTGGTGGTTGATGTGCCCATGTTTACTGGGTTGACACTGCTTCTGGGCCTTTCAGCAAGCAGAGTTGGAAATCAGTGTGTGTGTGTGTGTGTGCATGTAATTCTTATATACTACACATTTACATAGTATTTAGATACATCTTTAACGTTTATTTTTGTACCTATCTCTATATATTGAAATCCATGCATTCACACTAAGAACTCAAATTCTAACCCAGTTACTGCAGAGTTCATTCGAGCTTTCCCCTTTTATATATTTGTAACTCTCACTTCCCAGCGAGAAGTCTGACTTCCATTACCTTTTATATATTTGGTATTGGCCCCTCTGGACCTCTTTGCTCAGAACTGACTGATGACTTTTTGACTGAATTATTAAGGAACAAAGGAAAGAAAAGAAGGAAAAAGGGAAGACAGGCAGGCAGGCTATCCCTATTTTTTTTTTTTTTTTTTTTTTTTGGTAATCTACTTGTGATAAAAACATAATCCAGGCCACAACCCCTCATTCCTTGGCCATAGCAGAGAAGAGTTTCAAGCTTTCTTCCAATACTAGACGTCTGTCTGTCAGTGTGTGTAGGACACACAATTGTTCATATATTCACTATCACGGAATTTGAAGTGTTCAAGTACTATGTTATTGAGTAATAAAAATGCCAAGAACCAGGAGTGCCTTACTTTTGTAAAACAGGTAAAAGTAATTCTAGTATGTCCTTGCTAAACACCCCACCTCCTCATTTTAAAGATGAGGAAATCAGAGCCCAGAGAGGTTACGGCCTTGCTCAGTCACAGGGCTAACTGGTTACAAAGCCACAATCAGACCCCCGGGCTTCTGGTTTTCCAGATCAGTATGCCGGGCCACCTCTGAACACGTTTTCCAAGTAACTAACATACCATTTAGAAATATGTCCACGGATCAACACGTAATGCCACAAAACCTCACAGGAAAAATTTATACCCACAAGTGGAACCAGAATATTTAAGTATCTTGAAAAGAACAATCTCTTTTATGAGAATAAATAAAAACACTTAAATGCTGAGCATAACCAGAAACAGTCCCTTACTTTAGCTCTCTGTCATTTCTCCAAGTCATAATCATTAGCATCCACCACTGCGGTACCACAGACACGGAGAAATGCAAAACGAGGCTAACGAGACCACCTACCTCAGAAGCATACCGGAGGATGGAAAAAGACTGTGCTTGTAAGAGTACCGTGTAAACTGCGGGGTGCCAGACAGCTAAAAGTGGTCCTTTATCTCTTGATGTTAAAAGGAAGTCTCTGTCAAAAAGCTGATTAAACCAATATTTCTCTGTGTGTGGTAACACATATAGAACCCAAAAGTTGCCCCTTCGAGTTACAATTCGGTGTCCTCAATCCCATTCACAACGTTGTGCTACCATCACCATCATCCACTACCCAAATTTTTCATCACTCCAAAGACTCTGTACCCATGAAGCAAGAATTCCTCATCAACCCCCACCCCCAAATCCCTTGAAACCTCTAATCTACTTTCTTTCTCTGTGACTTTTTTTTTTTAAGATTTTATTTACCTCCCCCCCGCCCCCCTGCCCACTTTCTTTGCGCTCGCTGCTTTTTGTATCCATTCGTTGTCTGCTCGTCTTCTCTTTAGGAGGCATCAGGAACTGAATCCAGGACCTCCCATATAGGAGAGAGGCGCTCAATTGCTTGAGCCACCTCCGTTCCCTGCTTTGCTGTGTCTCTCATTGTCTTTCCTCTTTGTGTCTCCTTGTTGTGTCATCTTGTTGTGTCAGCTGGCTGCCTTGCTCGTCTTTTCTAGGAGGCACCGGGAACCAAATCTGGGAACTCCCATGTGGTAGGCAGGAGCCCAAAAGCTTGAGCCACATCCGCTTCCCTGTGACTCTGCTTTTTATAGATATTTCATATAAGAGGAACCACGCGATAGTTGCCTTTTATGTGCCTTGCTTATTTCACTCGGTAGAATGCTTGCAAGGTTCATCCACATTATAGCGTGCATCAGAACTTCATCCCTTTTCAAGGCTGAATAATATTTCATGTGTGAATACACCACATTTTGCTCATCCATTCATCAGTAGATGGCCACCCATAGTGGTTTCCACTTTGGGCTACTGTGCTAAGAACACTGTTGGACAAGGATCTGTTTGAGTCCCTGTTTCAGTTCCTTTAGGAGTAAAATTGGGAGGTTCTATGGTAATTCCACATAGAACTTTTTGAGGAAAAGATCAATTCTTTTTGCCATATGACATCAGCCCTGGCACCATGCTCACATGAAGCCTCACACTTTTGCTATCCGGTTTTCCCTAAAAAAGAAATTAAATCCCTGCCTGCCCTGTCCCCGAAGAGGACAAGCACAATACGTGGGTCACCGATTTGGGGGACACTGGGCTTTGTCAACCTGAATTCCAACCGCCCCACCATTTCCGAACTGTGTGGCCTTCAACAAGCGATGCGACTCCTCTTAGCTTCTGTTTCTCATTCGCACAATGGAGAGAATAACGCCTAGTTTCTCAGAGCTGGTGTTCAGATAAATGAGGGGGAAAGTATGTAAAGTAGCTAACGCAAAGCCTGGCACCCAGTGCTCAATTAATAACTGATAGTTCCTCCATCATCACCATCCTCATCACACCACAGTCCTCCAGTGCCTGCCCTTATTCAGCTACATCATGACTTTCCATCCTTGAAGTTGTTTGCAATACGAACTACAGGCAGGAAATGAAAGCTGTTTGCAATCTGCTCTGGTGATAAATAAAACAGAGAGCTCATTTTATATGTGCAAGAGGACATTTAGGCAGCTCCTAAATCACTTCATTGTTTTTCTCTATTGAGCCTCATACACACCATAAGGCTGACCCCAGTTGCTAGCTTTTCTCCCCCAGGATATTGGATGTGGTCAGTTTACCCAAATATCTTGGGTCTGAAAGACATCATTTATCATATGAGATGTGATACTTTGATACTTAGCCACACAGGGGCTAATTAAGGATGAAATTTCAGACTAGGATAAAAAAAAAAATATTTAAGTGAGTTAATTTTATAGAAAAGGGGGGTAATAATAAAACCCTTAAAAGATTTAAAACAGATTAGGGAAAAGAGTCCTCAGGCAGGACAAAAATTCTCGATGCACTACTCCTGGCAAACTAAGCTGCATTTTATTACTTAGAGCTTAGCATTTTTTAACTGTTTTTTTTTCCTGGAAAAAAAATTATATGTCTAGTGTTCAGTGAAATACCAGGTGCACAGTAGCTTTAATACTAAAAAAAAAAAAAAAAAAAAATCTAAAACTAAAACTGTTGTCACTCATGGGCTTCAGCCTACCCTGTCATGCAGGAATTAAAATCTCTTTAAAAAGAGGCTTTTGCATGGTCCATGTATCAGGCTGACATGAGCTGGATCAGCTTACAGAAGGAGCCAGAGATAAGGCATCCAAAGGAGGTTAGAAGGAAGCAGACCCCAGAAAAATCTATGATTTCTTGACTCTTTTACTCTACCCTCACCCCCTCCGTCTCTCCACTGTAAGAATTAGTGCAATGTGGGGCTTGGATTAAAGAGCTGTTTCTTCCCCTTTATTTATGATAGCACCAGATTCTGAAATGAACACATCAGAGACAAATATCTGCCTCATATTTCTAAATCTCTATTTTCCTTTTAAAATAGCAAAACAAAAACCGCATCATTTAAAATCCCACTATCAGGCTTTTGATTTTCCTAAGTCTAAAGATATAAAACCTGGTGAGCGAGTACTGTTTATTTTAAAAGAATGCATCAAACATTAGCTGAAAATGGCTTATAAATGGGGCCACTTAAACCCACAGAGAGAGGAAGTACAGGGGCTTGGGATTAAAATTGCAGGAAGCCAAAAGGAAATTTGAGGACAAGGAGATGATGACTGATGGGCTTGGTGCTATTATCTCTGAGAATTCTAAGGACACTGAGGCTTTGAAAAAAATTACATGGGTGACCTTGAGAACAAGCCTAGACTGAGTCACCTTGGTGTCGTTTCCTGCAGGGATGGAAGGAGAACAGGCTGAATCCTTCACTTCCAAGTGGCTGGTGCCCATGTCCCCGATAAGCCGTTTTGATGTTCAGATAAGCACTGCAAGCCACATGTTACAAGAAGAATAAACATCATGAAGCACTTGTAAAATGTTCTATCTTCCGTAGCTACAGTTTGAAAGCCTGAAATTATTCTAGAGAATTCCATGGCTTTGGGTCATAGAAGATAGGAGATTAAAAAGGGACACTATTGCCTAAATTATTGTACAGGCTTTTGGTCTCCATCCTGAACTTCCTGCAATTCTGCTTTAAAATGAGAATTAGGAGTGGATCCCTGCAACCAAAGATTTGAGGGATAATTATTGAACCTCCTTCTCAACCAGTCCTGTGAAAATCCAGTGTAGATTCTCACTCTACACTTTTGAACTTCCTAGAAGTTGGATTTGCTAATGCAGGCATTGCTTTAGACTAGTCGTTCTCAAATTTGTTGGTCTCAGGACACCCCCCCCCTTTTTTTTTTCAACTTTATTTTGTACATTTAATAATTGATAATATAAACAATTAAAAACTAAAAAGTAAACACGGATGAATAAATACATTTCTCAATAATATGTACTGGACACATATACTTTTTTTTTAATCAAACAATATGCTATACAATATATTTGGCTCACAGTAACACATTCATACAGTATTTGTCCTTTTGTGTCTGGCTTGCTTCGCTCACCATAATATCCTCCAGGTTCATCCATGTTGCCATATGCTTTACGACTTCATCATTTCTTCTTACAGCTGCATAATAGTCCATCGTGTGAATAGACCATTCTTCTGTTGATGGACACCTGAGTTGTTTCCAACTTTTGGCAATGGTGAATAATGTTGCTATGAAGATCGGTGTGCAGATGTCTGTTCGTGTCACTGCTCTCAGTTCTTCTGGGTATATACCCAGTAGTGGTATTGCTGGGTTAGGACCCTTTTATAATCTTAAAAATTACAGAGTTTTTTTTAAATGCGGATTGAAATCTATCAATATTTACTATGTCGCAAATTAAAACTGAGGAATGTTGAATACTTAATTTATTAAAAATTAATGTTAAAACCCATTATTTGTTAATATAAACAACATTTTTGTTAAGAAAAAACTAGTGAGAAGAATGGCATTGTTTTACATTATTGCACATTTCTTTAATGTCTAACTTAACAGAAGACAGCTGGAGTCCCCTGTTTCTGAATGCAATCTGTTATATCTTGTCTTGGTTGACATGTATAAAGAAAACTCATTCTCACACAGCTGTGCAGTTGGAAAAGGGGAAAATAATGTAATAACCATTTCTGGTAATAGTGGATATTCTTTCTTTGATACTACACCAAAACTCAACATGTGGTAGGTTCTATGGGAATCTAAACCCCTATCAATGAACTTTTCACCCTTACATATTAATATCTGTTGGTTTATCTTACACTTTGAACGGTTATTTTGCCCATGCATGATTTTGTAACAGCAATCATTTAATCACCTGGAAAATATTGATTCACTAAGTTATGCAGAGCTTCCAAATGTACTTGGAAAACTACACTGTACATGTGAGAAAATGAGAATGAAAAAGGGCAAATACTTAGTATTATTATGAAAATAAACTAGGCCTTGCAGAACCACTGAAAAGATCTTGGGGACCTCCCCAGGTCAACCAAACTTTGAGACTTGCTGCCTTAGCTATTATGTGACCTGAAGACAGTGGCTTGAAGTAAGTTGAGAATGTGGCAGTAGTTTTTCATTAATGTATCTTTTTAGGGACCAGATGACATAAAAATAAAATGTGTGCCCAAGTTGACTTTCAACCTGAAATTAGTCAAAGAATTCTATGAGAGTTCCATAGGATTTCAAAGCTTTCTGCTAGAAACTGGAAAGGATACATACAATTCATTGGATTTTACATTGTTCTCCACAACAAAAAAAAATGCCTGCGTTTAGGTGATAATAACCATGTCCCAAACTGAAATTCAGATCTGGAACTAATGTTTTCTGACTAGTAAGCCAGAACCGTTTACTGTTGATAGTTTTTCATCTTCTCTGAAATTCTAAGGGTGTTTCCTTCACAATCATTATTGGCCCAACCACTAAGAGAATTTTAGACTTCTAGAGATTGGACTCTAGCTCATTACTCACATCCTCAAATTTCATCCTGAGGGCAGGGACCTGGTCCTAGTTTGCAGGCTGCTATGCCAGATACCTCACAATAGGTTGGCTTAAACAGCTGGAATTTACTGGCTCACAGTTTGAAGGAGTCCAGAATTGAGGCATTGACAAGGTGATGTTTTCTCCCTCAAAGTCTGTAATTGTAACTAAAGCATTCACTAAAAATATGTGTGCATGTCTATTTCCATGTGTGCAGGTGAATATTTCAGTGAAGTTTCCACTGACTTTTGTTATGGCTCCATAAATGGGTCCATTTGTATAGCGGTTTTACTGACAATGGAAAAGAGGAAAAAGGTACAAAGAGGAGCTTCACAGTGCTAGCTTTACAAGAGCCCCAGAATTTCAGAAGTTTTGCCCATTTGGAAGTTTTCATAGTCCTGCTTGGGGAGAGAAAATAGACCTCCTTTGTGAGAAGTGACTGTGCAACAGAATTGATTATCTGTTCAAGATGCCTTATGCTGCAGGACTATAAGGAATTGCAGGTGACTTTTGTTACAAGGGGGGGTGATCCGTCATCCTGAACTACTGGCACATTTTTATGTACTGAAACCTCAGATCACTCACTCAGGTTACTTATTCATCCACGAAATCTAAAATTCGGGGTCCTACCTAAGGGAACAGGAGCGGTTTAAACTGAAAAGTCTACTTTCCCCAGTCTCATAACATCATCACGTTTTAAAGCTGGATGGAAGGGCAGGCTACCAGCGCTGGGGATCCCTGGCATCCAGCTACCACCTTTGTTCAAATGATAGAACCGAGAGAGCTATGGAGCCCAGGGATTGGGGAAATTACTTAAGCTTTTCCCCCCAGATCTGATTCATGATTGGCCATGAACTCATAAAAATTATAGTGAATATTTGTTTTTCTTCAACAATGTGCTCGTCATGGGGCAAAATGCAGATAAAATCAATTCTAGCCCAGTCCCAGGAGCTTACAAATTACTAAGTGCACGTAAACGCTCCTGCACTCCAGGAGACAGTAAAACAACTAAACACAGCGCTGAGACTCTCCTGCGGGACGTGGATAAAAGTGCTGCACCATTTGGGGCTGTGTGATTTCCCTCCTGGCAAGCTTGCTGGGCAGCTTGTGACCATCGGCCCATGATTTCTAAATACATAAGGCTAGATTCGAGATAAGGTAGCAAATTGTCTGTGTTGACATTTTTTTCCTAATCTAAAATTCCTCAATCTAGGTCCAAATTAATGAATTTTGCTACACCGGTGTTCCATAGTTTCGCTCTTAAATTCCAAGTTCTGTGCAATCTGGTTTTTGTCTATTTTCCACAATGCTAGACAATCCCTGGAAATCTATTCGAGTCAACTCTACGGAGCAAATTAGCAAAATTTGTGTTTCCTCAATTTCCCTCCCATATTAGGGCATTTTACAGCTCATCAGAACTTTTATCAAGCAGTAAAAGGTGGAGGACAAGAAGTGGCAAAATTCAACTGTTAAAAGAAAACTTATAAGGAAAATGAGAACTCGTCACTAACATTATGGTATAGGATGCTTTGTCAGTTTCCCTTTTCTGGGTCATTATTGTCTCAAAATATTCAGTTTATGGAATTACTATTCTATGAGTAGCCAGAGGTGAGACTCATGTAAAAATCAATTACCTGTGAATATTCTCGCTGTCCTGATTTTGTGATAATTAGGGTAGGCTAAACATTCACTATGTATCCCCAGACCTAGTTTTTCTCCCTAGGTCTGGTTTTTAGAATGCTGGTGATAAACTAAGTCTGATTTATTATATGACCTTCCTGTATAGGAGGGGACTGTAACTTTGGGTATCTTTGGTCAATCTTAAGAGATACAGCAGGGGGACAGATGTGGCTTGTGTGGTTGGGCATCCGTCTTCCATATGGAGTGACCTGGGTTTGATCCCTGGGATCCCAGTAAAAATTAAAAAAAAGAAAAATATAGAAAGCGCTTGGGCCACCAGGCCCCGTGTGTGGGTGAGCCGCCAGGCCCCGCGAGCCATGGAGCAAGATAATGATGTAACAGGAGAGTGACACAAGGGAGAGCCAAGACAAGATGCACCAAAAAACCAGGAACTAAGGTGGCGAAGGCAGTCCAATGCCTCTCTCCCACACTGGATATTCCAAGGATCGAATCCCAGTGAAGACAGGAGGAGAAGGATGAGAAGAGGGGGCAGGAAACGGACACAGAGAGTTGGCTAGTGAATGGACACAGAAACTGCAAAAACGGGGGTAGGGTGGGGGTGTAAAAATGGATAAAAGTAAAAAAATAAATAAATCCTTTTTAAAATGTATATGGGAGGAAGATACAGACTATAGTTAGTAGTAATACCTTGACAATGCTCTTTCATGATTTGTTAACAAGTGTTTCACAACAATGCAGGGTGTTTGGGGGGGGGGGTGATGTGTGGGAGCCCTGGATGATGTCATGCATGTTTGTTTTGTAAGATCACGATGTTTACTGAACACTTATAGTTTATGTATGTTCATGTAAGAATGATAGACTTCAATAAATTGTTTTAAACAAATCAATTACCATTGACTTTCATTCTATGTGGCTGTGGACTTTGTTTCTGTATACCTAATTCAGGATTTTATTCATCCATTCATTTATTCAGCATATAATACATTCAACTCAGCCACCGTGTTAGATAATAGCAATAAAATATTAAAAATATCAGAGTTTCTGCACCAAAAAGCTCAGAGCAGTATCAGGTGTACCAAAGGGGGGGGCAGGGGGAAGTGGAAGAAAAGGTGAAAAGGTGGGCTGGGGGAGGGGGGAATAGTAAAAGGAAAAAGGGAAAGGATAAAAAAGAATTCTATACTGAAATTCTTATGTAATTCAAAATGAAACCTAGGAAGGAAGGAGGAGTGAGGAGTGGCAGGGAAGGCTTGGAGGAAGCAGGCATTTGAATGGAGTCTTGTTTTTTTTTTGTTTTTTTTTAAGATTTATTGTATTTCTCCCCACCCCCTTGTTATGTGCATTTGCTGTGTTTTTACATCTTCCTTGTTTCTTTAGGAGGTACCGGTTGCTGAACCCCGGGACCTCTGATGGGGGAAGAAGGTGCCTAATTGCTTGAACCACCTCCCCTCCCTGCTTTGTTGTATCTCTCATGTTTTTCCTTCCCATGTCTCTTGTCATCTTGTTGTGTCAGCTTGCCACGCCTGTTCGTCACATCAGCTCGCTGTCTTCTTTAGGAGGCACCGGGATCGGAACCAGAGACCTCCCATGTGGGTAGGCAGGAGTCCAGTCGCCTGAGCCACATCCACTTCCCTGAAGGGAGCCTTGAAGGATGAGAGTTCACCTGGCAGATAGGAGAGTAGCAGTGCCAAAGGACAGAGGCCAAAAGAGAAGCTAGAGGAACTCCTGTTTCTAGGCTCGAAACCTTCACATCTTTATAGTCACCAAGTCCTGACCTTTCAGGCTTTGAAATCTCACCTCAGCTCCATCTTGCCTCTTCCCACTCTGGTTGGGGACTTTATTATGCAATGTGCACTAGTGAAGTAGCCCCCGCCTGCTGCCTTACTCCACTCTTCTCCGCCTCCCAGCAAGCCTCCCGTCCATCGGGTACTCTCCTGCCTGCATGACCCTCCGAACGGTGCATTTTGCTCTGCCAGTTGTCTTCAGGTTAAAATTCTATAGCACTCACCCATACTCAGTGCTAGGACCTTTATAGTCTGCACTGATCCCATAATCACTTTAAGTCACATTTGTTCCACTTGAGGCAGTGATTTCATTGCCTGACAAGTGGACAAGGCTATAAAATAGGGTCCATAATAGTAACTATCTTATAGGGCAAAAGATTAAATAAGAATGCTTGGGAAGCAGATGTGGCTCAAGGAGTTGGACACCTGATGAAGACGAGCAGACAACGCGAGTAGATAGGTGAGGGAGCCATCTGGGGGTGGGGGGGGGGGGTGCATGTACCAAAATATAGTACAGTGCCTCGACCTAGTAAGCTCTCAATAAATAATAAGAGGAGGAGGAAGAGGAAGAGGCAGAGGAAGAGAAGGGGGAGGAGGAAAAGGAGATGAAAGTCTGCTTCTACTTCTGGTTCTTCCCCAAGATTGTCATGTTTCCTCTTTCTCTCTACATCCTTAAAATGCCCAGTAACAATCTCAACTCTGCCACAAAGCTTTTTTAGTTCACAGTAACTCTCTCTTCTGGGACCACAATACAGTACTGGTTTTCTCTATTTATTATTGACCCTCCCAAAACTTATTTTCCTAATGGAATCCCTTTCTTTAACGGGAACAGCACAATTCTACTCTCATTTTGCCCAAGCAAAATGGTCACTCCAATCAGTTGGTAATTGTAATTGTCTAGATCTCTCTTAAATGCCTTCACTTCTCCAACCCCATTTTACAGGATATTCATTTCAGGAACTAGAATCTGACTCAATTTATTTGCTTATTAAAATTGTGGATAAGTCTCCATAGAGAACTTAATTGTAATGTGCTATGTCCTATGGCTATTGTGAAGATTAAATAAGATGACTTAAGTGAAATTTATAAACTACCTTGAAATGCAAACATGACATTGTGGTGTCTTTATTATGGTTATAGAGAAAATTTCCAATAACTTAATAAAAAACTTCTGATAAACAACAGTTCAAGATGGCAACCAGGTTAATGACAAATTGGCGTTTGAAATTATTGGACATAGTATCAGGGAAATAAAACATCAAGGATAGACTGCCTCGAAGAAGTACCTTGACTTCCAGTTCAATGTAGTAGACTGAATTAGATCAGAACAATCTTCCCACAGAGAACTAAAACAATCAAGAAAAGAAATTAGTTAAAATGACCTCCGTTTGAAGACATTAGAGCACTATCAAGGCACAAAGATTTTGGGGGTGAAGATTGTGGAAAGAAAGGAGACCAGGAGAGAGGAGCCTGACATTTAACTCCTCTTTAACCCATTTGCTGATTCTATTGCAGACAAGAAGCTAAACAGGGCTTACGTCCACCTCGCAGGGCTGGACAGGAAGAATTGGAGCGCATGGCCTGCTGAGGGCGGGGCCGTGCTAACAGCCCAGGCTTTCAGCTGGGACTTCCAAAGGGTGAACCCACAGGAGTCAACCACAGCTAGAAAGTGACCAGCCCTCACAAAACTAAAGTCCACCTTTGGAACAACTTAATCTCTACCTGGATCACGGTGATCTGCCCCTGTCCAGCCTGCCACTCAAAAGGAAAGGAAAGTCTTTCTAGAGGAAAAAAAGCATCACCCACACCTAAATATTATCTCATATTTTTAAGACACACTGTCCAGCATCCATCAAAAATAACCATGCTTGAAATGGCAATTAAATTCAAGCTATGATCCTGAATGGGAATTTAAAATGGAGGGGAAAAGGCCCAAAAGGATGTTATTGGGACATATGAAAAAATTAGAATATAAACTATAAGTTTATAGCAATGATAAATTGCTTGAACCTGATAACTAAATATAAAGTAGTTATATAAGTGAATATCTTTGTTCTCAGGAGATGTACATGGAAGTATTAAGTGTTCAAGGAGTATGGTATATACAAGCTACTTTCAAATATTAGAAAATAGGTAGACAAATACCAAGCTAGCTAGATGGATGGATAGGTGGATAGATAAAATGATATGGCAGATGTGGCAAAATGTTAAATTTAGTGGATCTGGGTATCTGGGTTAGAGTCGTTGTATGGGTTTTTTTATTTTTTTTATTTTTGAAACTGTCTTGTAAGTTTGAAATTACTTCAAAATGAAAAGTTGAAAAAACATGTTTACAAAATTAAGAAATAGCAAAAAATTCAAAAGAGAAACAAGAAACAATAGAACTAGACCAACAAGGAATCAAGGAAATGTACTTATCAAAAGAGGACTTTAGAATAACTGATTGATATGATTAATAAATCAGATAGCAAACTAAAGAATTATAGTATCAAATGAAGCAAAAAGATATTCTAGAATTAAAAATATAATCACTGATATTAAAAAGACCAATAGATGGGTTTAACAACATATCATAAGAACTGAAGAGATAACAGTGAACTAGGTAATAAATCAGAAGAAAATATCCAGACCAAAGCAGGGAGAGAGAAAGGGAAAAGGGAGAGGAAAAACAAAAAAGGCACATATAAAACATAGTTTAAAATCCCAGAAGGAGAGAATAGGGTAAAAGCAGTATCTGAAGACAAAATGGCTGAGAATTTTCCAAAACTGATGAAAGAAACCAAGCCACCTATTGGGGAAGTGCTATCATTCTTTTTTTTTTTTTTTTTAATAAAGATTTTATTTATTTATTCATTTATCCCCCCCTTGCTGCTCGTGCTCGCTGGGTCAGCTAACCACGCCGTGCGGGCGGGCTTGCCTTCACCAGGAGGCCCCGGGAACTGAACCCGGGGCCTCCCATATGGTAAACAGGAGCCCTACTGATTGAGCCACAGCCGCTTCCCTGCTATCATTCTTGAGTTAGGTAAAAGCACATCTACAAGATTATAGTAAAACTGTTGAAAACCAAAGGTAAAAAAGAAAATCTTAAATCTGCTGAAAAACCCAGGCAAAGAGAAGAAAAAGTAAAACTGCTTGGGGGTGGCCTGGGAGAGGGGAGACATAGTGTTTTCAACTGGCAAAAATAAGCCTGACAGCAAACTCTCAACAGGAATGTGGTAGTCAGAAGACAGGAGATCAGAAAGGTCTTTCATGTGCAGAAAGAAAACAATTTCCAAGACTTTAGGGGCCATGATTATGAAAATAGCCTTCAAAAATAAAATCATTTAAATAAAATCTGAACAATTTTGTCATCAGAATACCTGAACTTAGGAAATTCTAAGGAGCATTCCTTAGGCAGAATATAAGTAATCCCAGATGAAAGCATTTTAGACAACTCTTCCCGAAGACAGACTATCTGCTTGGTCTATCCTGCTCAATATTTGTTCCAAAGACTTGAGTGGTACTCAGTAGAAAACAAATATAGAAAGTAGAGAGCTGTAAATGTGTTAAATAATCATCAAGATTCAACAATATGCCCCATATACCAGTGAAACTAAACTTGGGCTTCACTGAAAAATCATTTATGATTCGGCCTTTCTGAGGTTTTCCTTAGAATACCTTGCATTCCCATCCCATGATTTCTAAACCATCAAAATCTCTGTTCTTCCTTCAAGACCCATTTTAAGTTCCCATAACTAACACTTATTGAGCCCCTTTGATGTGCCTCTTTTTGCCTTCTATGGATCAGGCGTTGTGTTAGTTTCTAGGGCACACCGAAGGACTGTCCTATTATAGAGGCTCTCGTTGTCCTTCGTGATTGCACACAATTGACCGTTTTCTACTCCTCTCTTTTAACGGTGAAAACTTCTATAATGCTCATTATGGTCATTTGTTCTCTTTGTTGGGTTTTTTTGCTTGTTTGATTTATCCCCTCCTCCCCTCCCGCAGATGGCTCTCTTATCTGTCTGCTCATTGCTTGCTCACCTTCTCCAAGAGGCACTGGGAACCAAACCCGGGACCTCCCACATAAGAGGTGAGTGTCCAACAGCCTGAGTCACATCCGCTCCCCACGGGCTGCGGCGTCTGCTGGTTTGCGGCATCTGCTGGCTGCAGTGGGAGTGGCACCTGCTCATCTTTTTTAGGAGGCACTCAGACCCAAACCCGGGACCTCCCGTGTGGTAGGCGGGCACCCAACTGGTGGAGCCACATCTACTTTCCTCTGTTAGTTTTTTATCTCTCCACTCCAGCGCGGTCTCCAAGACTCACGCATCAGCGATCTCTCGATGCCATTTAGTCATTTAGCACAGGGTTCTGCACACAGAGCCTTTACATAAATATCTGCTGGATTACATCTTGACAAAAGGGAACAAAGGGACCCAATTCATACGATGGCATTTAAAAGAGACAAACAGAAAATCATTTGCATTTTAAAAAGAGAACAGGCTTGTGATATGAAAACTGTCAGTGTGTTAGTTAATACAAAGCTCTATAGAGAAAGCGGATGTGGCTCAAGCAGTTGAGCACCTGCTTCCCACATGGAAGGAAACAAACAAAATAACCAACTCAGGGGAGCCGTCGTGACTCAGTGGTTGAGTGCCAGCTTCCTACATATGAGGTCCCGGGTTCAATCCCCAGCCCTGGTATCTAAAAAAAAAAAAACAAAAATAAAATATTTTTCCAAATATATTCTTTAAGATGAATCTTGCTCTTCACAGCCAGGACAGAGTTAGCATACATGAAGCCACCTTCCCATCCAATACCACAAAAAATAACTTTCCCTTAAAAGACTTCACAACAGAGCACTGCAAGGAATACCTACAACTTATCAAAACTATCATTCAACAGAAAACCTCATTGCCACTTGGCATCTGACATACAGATCAAACCATATCTACTATTCCCTCCTTTGTTCTGAGATTTGAAATCATGCTTTTACTTCCGTTTCTTTATTAAAATCAAACTTTATGCTATATCATTTCTTTGATTATTCACTTAATTGTACAAGTCTAGGCTTTATCGCATGCTGGGTTTTTGTTTTTGTTTTTTAGCAAAAAAAGAGATTCACTGCAATGGCTTGGACATTTGAAGAATCACATCCTTAATCTCACTTAACTGTGTTAGTTTGGGAGCCCACATTAAAAAAAAAAAAATCATCCAAAACTTCTTCCACGTGATTTGGCACTCTTTGGTATGTGCCCACAATAATATCACTTCTTTCTCTTGCTTTTTTATTCTTTACCAGTTGTTATTCTCAATACTTCCAACCTTCCGGGTTTATAGAATTTTTAAAATACAGGTGTACGTCTCCTTAATAAATGAAAGGGACTTAATGTAGCAGAATAGAAAAAGTCTTGATCTAAAGTCAGCCTTAGGTCTAAACCCCAGCTCTATTGCTCAGTGTCTCTATGGTGTGAGACAAGTTGCCAAGACTCCTAACTTTAAGAGTCTCAGTTTTCTTATCTGTGAAATGAGGCTCCTAATATTGAGTTCCCAGGATCGTTGTCTGAATAGAACTAAATAATACATAGATATCTCTGAACATGGGCCTTGAGAAGTGGTAGAAATCCACAGACACGTGTATGTACATCCATATGCATGATCACATGCATCTTCGTGTGTCCTTCCCTTTCTATCTTCAGTCTCTCTATTACCAGCTCCAAGGACGGACCCTGCTCTACCATGTTTCAATGATATCTAAGCAACTGAGTTTACCTCTCTGTGCTAATTTCAAATTCCCTTATTCTATAGCCATAATCTGCCTTGGGTTTAGATATCTGATTCGTAAAGACTCATCTCTTTCCCCTGATATTTCTTCTAGGAGTTTTTAGGCACGGCCTCTATTCTGGTTGTTCCTCAAAATCATTCTAATCACCGCCCCCCTCCCCAAACGCACACAAATTTGGCTCATAATCTTGAAAACCAAACTGATACCCCCTTCGCCATACATTCTTCCTGAGATGCATCCCCTCGCCCCATATCTAAGGCTCCACCGTTTTGACACAGGAATTCCTGGACTAGAAAACCACAGCCTGTCCTAAGTACCATTTCCAAAGGCAGTTGCTCCTTGTGCACACCCTCTTTCCTCTACCCAGGTTACAACAGTCACTCCCCTTCTATCTTGTAATAAAAGTGGCCGTGCTGGAGAGTCAAAGACAGATTGCACAGGTACTGAGCTGTTTTGGGTAGCGCCTATCACAGAGTGGGTACTTGGGAACAATCACTCATAACCCCCAATAAACACACACACACACACACACAACCAGGACGTGTCCAGCACCATCAGAGGAAGCTTGAAGGTGCCCAGAGTCAGGAAACCATAGGAGGCTTGAAATAATAGGGTAAACGTGGCCAAACTGTGGTCACATAAATAAGAAAAATATTTGCTGTAACCAACAGCTAAAAAAAAAAACAATAGCTACCAGCAATCAATACAATGAGTAGCAAATCAAGACACATTTCTAAAGGCTTCCCTCAAATTTCAGTTCTTCAGGGAAAAAAATCACAGAATATCTTAAAATAGCACATCAAGGGACACCAAGTATCTTTTAAACCATTATGCTCACATTCTACAGAGAAAATGGAGAACGTGAATTTGAAGGAAGGAAGAGCTTTACTGTTTACTCTATTATGAAACCCTGAGCTTGAATATACTATAAAGAAAATCTGCTAGGAATAGCCTTTCACCAGCAGATGATGTCCCAAACTGATTTCAGCAGGAAATGATTTTTTTATGCCAAAGAGTCTCTCTCGAAAGTCTTCAAATTATTCTGGTAGTCCATTAGCGAGACCCGCGTTGCTATAAGGCACAACCTAGGAAGCCTTTCAGTTTTTAGTGAGGGCTAGGTGTACCAGTGTTGCCCATACACGGACACATTAAATCCTAACAGCCCTGTGATGGTGAATCTCATGTGCAGACTTGGCCAGGTGATGGTGCCCAGTCATTTGGTAAAGCAAGCACTGGCCTCATGGTTACTGTGAAGATGTTTTGCGTCTTCAAATCATCAATCAGGTGATTGCATCTACGGCTGGTTACATCTAAGACCAAGAAAGGAGACTGCCTTCAGCAAGGAGAGAAGTCTCTTCCAATCAGCTGAAGGCCTTAAAGGGAGAACTGATGGTTTCGGCAGTCAGAATTTCTGCCTCCACCTCAGCCAGCCAGCTTCCCCTGGGGAATTCAAGGAAACTTTCATCAGGGTTCCTGACTTGCTAATCCCCGCAGTCACATGAGCCAATTCCTATCATAAATCTTAGGGGGATAGAGGAGGCACTCAGGCCAGGTAGTCCAGTGCCACTGTGCTATAGGCGACCCCAAAGTCCCGCATGCTCTACAAGCTGAGTCAACAATGGCCCCTCAGAATGCTGGAGTGACGAGATCCAAACTCGGCGGCCAGGCTCTGCACAAACGACGGCCCAAGGACTAAGGAAGCAGTTCTCCTGGTGAGGTTAGAGCCCCAGGATTCAACGTTTCTCTGATCAAACTCCCTCTCCTGCCCCTCTGCACGCGAGCCCACCCTCCATCCTACACTCTCCAGCCCTGCTTGGGGATGGATAAGGGGCTGGTAGGATTTGCATTGCTCAAGTTCATGAGTAAGCCTGGAAGCATTTGGGGACAATCTTATACAAGAATTCCTCTCTTCCTTTCTTCATAAAGACTGTGCTTTCTCAGAGTCCAGCAGAGAATCGTCTATCTCATTTTCCTCTGTTTCTGATGCATTGCACATACTCAACTGCACAACTCAGATTCTAGGGGAGGGCTCTTATTTCTTGACGTGGGTTGCAGTTACACGTGTATGTTCGCCATACAATTTGTTCAGCTTTACAATTATTGCTGTGTATTTTCCTATTATAATATTACCACAATTTTTAAAATATATGTATCTAAGAAAAAAATAAATAAAATTATATCCATTTAAGGTCCTAGAACCACCCCCCCTGCCCCCAAAAAAACTTTATTTTTAAAATATTTTTAACACTTTGGCTTAAACCATTTGATACTGTCAATATAATTAAGAGGAAGAGTTTGAAATGTCTTCTTATACTTAAAAATATTATGTATTAATACTAGTATATAAGCAGAAATTTAGATCTTTACATTTCCTTAAAAGGCCTAATCTCCTGCTTCCCCCAAATCCCATACCTCAAGAACCAACACACCTAGCAACTTGCCATTCTCCGAACATAGACTGTTTTTCACACCTGGGACGCCCTTCATTTCATTCATTCGACAAATGTTTATTTAGTCAAGAAACAAAGTCTCCTACTGGGAAAAACACCTATCATTCCAAGAATCATGCAAATTATATAAAAGTACAGCTGTGATAACTGCTGTAAAGGAGAGGTACTTGATGAACAGAGCCTTTTTAATAGAAGAGGTTTGACTTAGAGAAGCTGTGCTTCCCTGAGGAAGAACATGGGATGTGGGATTTTAAGGTTTCAACCAAAGAGGGACGGGAGCAGGTAAGGCATGTGCAAAGGCCCTGGGGGCAGGACAAAGACCTGGGGGCAGGACAAAGACCTGGGGGTAGGAGAAGTCTGGCTAATAAGAGGCACCAAAGGAAGGCAATATCCTTCTCTGCTTTCAAAATCTCTCCTCTTCTTCTAAATGCTACTCAAACCACCATAGCATTTCTTCTATGCTTCTGTTAGCACTCAGCTCACTGTATTGCAATTATCTCTTCATACTGCTGTCTCCCTCACTAGCCTGAGAATTCATGGAGGGCAAGAACAGTAAAGTATTATCTTTGTATCTCTGCACAGAGGGAAAAGCATATTTTAAATGTGCACTAAGTGTTCTACGAATGAAATAGGACAACTTACCCCTGCCATGCACACACAGGCATAAACATTTTACCTTGTAACTCCATCACCTACTTTGAGAGTTCTCTAAAGTTTTCCCAGCTAAAGTCTCAAATGTAAAGTAGCAACTTTAAAAAGCCCTTTCCTCTCCCTAACCTTAATGAGTCATACAGTGTTATTTGCTTCAGCCTCAGAACCATCTGCCCAGATTTTGTTAGCACCACGTAACTCATTTTATAAATATCACACAATTATCTAATTTCTCAAAGTCTCTGTGTGCTTTGCAAGGTGTTATTCTGGAAACAAGCCCTGGCCCATCCCAGGGAAATTCCCAAACCAGCACTGTAATTGCTAAGTATATCTGCAGTGGCATTGAAAGGCCGGAGAGGAAGCATAAATCCCCAGCGCTGTCACGGACGCTCAAGCGCTGACAGCCTGGCATGCCGGGGGTCCCCGCACCCCGCCCGGGCCACAGCTGCAGTCACCTGGAGCTTGTACATGCAGGTAGCAATTCCAGAGCTGTGCAAAGCCCACGCTCCCTTCCCTTCTTCACAAGCACGGCCCCTGCCGCCCGCCTGCCCCTGTGGGATCACGCAGAGGTGGACAGGATTACTGGGTGGCAGCAGGCCTGTCTGCTGAGCCCTGCAAGCAGGGAGGGCAGACTCGGAGGTTCTCCTTACATGGTGTCAGCAACTCCATTGCACGTTCTCCTCCCACCTCCAAATCCAATCCCACCCTTTTAGGGAGAGGAAAAACAATGAAATCAAGATTAGGGTATTCCTTGTGCAACCCAATCTTCCTGTGTTTGGGCTACTTGATAGGGGCTTATCAGATAGGGCTGTCCCCCTCCGAGGGCTATCTGAACCTGACATCTTTATAGGGTTACGGGGGAGATTTGGTGGTGCTAGGGGTGGTAATTTTAAACCGGGCCTCCTGGAGCTGTGTTCATGAACACAAGCAGACGTGTGCGTATTCCCCTACTTACTGCGCCCTCCCGGGCCCCTGAATGGGGTGCAGCACTTCCTCCTCCGCCTCCTCTGGGCTCAGAGGGGCAGGATGTGGACGGCCTGGGAAAGGGGGCCTGTGCCAGCCCGGGACGGCGGCCCTTTGATCTCTTCCCGCCAGTCTGGGTCCGTCTGCGGGCTGCTGTTCTGGACGTTTTCTTTTTTAATCTGGCAGAAATGGAAGTTAGCACGTTATTACCGAGTCCCTGCCTTTATTCATCTCTATTAATTAGAAAATCTCCTGAGAAGGAGGCAAGGCTAACGGGCAGGGCGAGGGAGAGGAGCAGAGCTCCCCCCGGGCTCTGGGGAGGAAGGGGCGCCTGCCCAGGCGGTGGGCCACCAGCTCGCCCGGGACGCTGTGGCCTTCGGTTCTGCTGCCAACACTGATGGCCTAATCTGTCTCACTGATGATGGCAGCTCTTTGTCTTGCACAGCCAGAGTCCTGGCAGATGTCTCTTTTCTCTCAGACAGCACGGGGCCTGGGGAAACAGTGAAGTCCATGGAGGTAGGTGCAAGAGGGTTGGGGACACTCCAGCAAGCCTTGTCTGAGCAGCTGCCCGGGCCGTCCTCAGAGGCTCCAGGTTTACCCAAACTCCCCTGGCTAAGGAGAAGGATATCCCTAGGAATGGGCCCCTGTAAGGCCCTCTAGGAACCCCTTCTGACCAGCAGTGACCCCTTCTCCTCTCCACCAAATGGGTGTCCCTACTAAGTATGGCTCCACATACTTATTCCACATATTGATCACTTTTTGCAGAAAGTATTTGTTAACCTCGCAGTCTCTCCCACTAGACTGAAAGCACCTGGAGGGCAGGGACCATGCACTTGGCAATCCCTATTTCCCCTGACCGTAGCACATTATCTAGCATAGGGCAGATGCTCCATAATGTGGGTAAAATAAGAGATTTCCAAAGGTTTGGCTGGAAACACGAAGCCTCAAGTAAAAAAGCATAAACCTAATGGGTTCATTTCAAACACCAATGAGCTTGTGTATTCACTCAACCACTATTTACTGAGAAACTATTACATGCTGGCAAATTTGAACCCATAAAAGCCTGTTTGCTCCCACAGCTTCATTTTCTATTTTCATATTCTACTTTAGCAAACATTTGCCAAGTAGTTATATTCACCATCTTTTTTTTTTTTTTAAACCAGGAGGTCCCAGGGATGGAACCCAGGTCCCTCCATATGGGAGATGGACAGCCAACCATCTGAGCCACATCCGTCCCCCTATTCACCACCCTTAAACACTTTAAAATGAAATTGACATGTCTACGCAAAACCATTCTGAGTGAGTCCCCGAGAAATTGCTCGAGGGCAGTGGGCTCTGGAGTCCCCTTCTCTCTCCATTTGCTACCCCCATACTCCCTGTCCGCAGCTTTCCTAGCACCTAATGCTCTCCTTAAGGTCACCACCTTGAGCCTAGCTCCTTGGGAGATGGCCAGGCTCAGACTGATACCAGCTTTCCCGAATTTTGACGTCAGCCCTAAAGCTTCAAGCTCTACAAACAGGGAAACAGTAGGGGAAGGTTATAGCTGTGTCTTGGAGTGCTTACACATCTCTGATGTTTTGTCTAATCCCACAGCTGAAATGTGAAGAAATCTAGGCTCTCCAGCTCCCTGGGAACAATCATTTAACAGAATGAAAATGCTGTACCAATAATTTAGGGTTCCTGGTTTTCAAAAACAAGCCAAGTTACCTACAGACCCATGCCATGGAAACTACAATTCCCTAAAAGAGTAAACGCTATGAAGTATATAGTTAACCAAATTATGCCATCTTGACAGCAAGGACTCAAAAAAGTTACAAAATCAAAAAATTTACAAGATATTTTTCATGTGCCTATTGCATAAAAGGCAAATAAACCATATTTCCTAAAATTAAATTATGGTCCACAAAACCTTAATATCTATTGAGTTTGGGGCTTGAAATTCTACAGTGTTATCCTATTATTCTGGTGTGAGCAATTGTTTCTGTTATGAGCTAAACAGTAAATATTTTTGGCTCTGCAGGCCATTTGCTCTCTGTCCCAACTACTCAATTGGGTCCTGCTAACACAAAAGCCATGACAGACAATGTGTACACAAATGGACATGGCTGTGTTCCAATAAAACTTTATTTGCAAAAACAAGCGTATACAAAAGGACAAATACTGTATGAATGCATTATTATGAACCAAATATATTGTGTAATATATTGTTTGATTCAAAAAAAAATTATATTTATCCACTACATTTAATTGAGAAATGTATAGATTTACTCATCTGTGCTTACTTTTTAGTTTTTAATGGTTTATATTTTCAATTATTAAATGTACAAAATAAAGTTAAAAAAAAAAGTATATAATTAGTGGATCATAAACATCACCAATTACATTATTAAATCATGAACATCTAATTTCCAATAATCCTAAGCATAACTCTGCCTGCTTATATTGAAGTTGACCTAAAAGCAGCTCAAATGTCCTGGGCCAATGTCTAGTAAAGGAGGACATGGGACAATGACCTTCTGTGTTTGAAGACCATGCTTCAACACTGAACTGTTTCTAGCATCAGTGGAAATGCATGCTTCCTTAGTCTCAGGAAACTTCATGCACATGTAAGTCAGCCAAACAGGTTTGAGATTAAAAAGGGGGTGTAAACACAGCAAAGGTCACTAATCTATGTGGAAATCAGATCAATGATTCTGATCTGAATATGACCATCTAAGTTGATCTCCTCAGACATTCACTGACCAACAACACTGAGCTGGGTCACGGGGATAAAAAGTATTTAACAACATAAGTGAATACCCATAGAATATCAGCACTGAACACAATCTTATGGGTCATCTGGGGGGTGAAAAAACATATTAATTTATACAAAGAAACTGAAGTAAAGAGAAACTGTCACTTGCCCAAGATGACAAAGCTAGTTTGAGAGGGGTGGAGAGGCATGGCCACATAACTGAAAACTACCAGCTCTAGGAAGAGATAAATGTTAGGGTATTATCTTCTCATTATCAACAACAGTCCCTGTCACAGTAGGCAATTAGCATTTGTTAAAAACAAAGAATTAATGAATAAACAACTGAGCCAGACCTCCATACTCTCCAATCAAAAGTTGTTTGGACTAACAAATTCCTTGTTCAGAAAGAATAATATTCTCAGTGTAAATTTCTTACTAACGTTGAACTGGGTATTTGGGGTTTCGGGCACCACAAAAACCTGCTGAACTAATATGGGTGGCCTAAAAGAGTGGAAGCAGCACTCAAGCTAAATAATTCCATCCTCAGGAATTGTTTATGCATGATGAGAATCTGTCTGGGACATCAATAGTTTCTTTATTTTCACCTACGACTCACAGAGGACACAGCCTAAGTGAACTGATACCATCCACTCAGGATTTTCCGAGACTTGCAAAACGTGAGCCTGATGGTTTAGCAGAGTTATGGCTCATTTCACATTATCTCCACCCACTCACCTATCACCACATGACTTAGTGGTGTACAAAGCAAGCTCTTGAAGGAAAGGGTGAGGACGCATCCTCTGCCTATTCCTGACCACTGCTATACTTTCCCTTCCTGGCAATAGGCAGAACAGGTGCTGTCCTGGGAGCAGTGTTCCCCCAAAATACCTGAAGTACCTAGCCTAGCTTCATAGGTGAAGGTCAAGTGGAAATCACCGCTGGCCTTTTCAAAGGATGTTCAAAAGATGTTGGCCTTTTCAAAGGAATGCAGGCTTTGAGCTCTATTTTTGTTTTCAAAAGATTGCATTTTCCTTGAACTAACATGGAATGTGTAACTTTATCCACAGACTGTGCAATTTTATTTTCACCCAGACTACATTTCTAGGACATGGCTCTTATGATCTCAACTCTTCAAAAAACATCCTTAGAGAATCTGACTACGGAGATCTAGAAAATATATCTTCTTTTCCATGGGGGAAAAAATATATATATATATTTGATAATGGGGCGGGGGGGGGGGGGTTTACACACTTAATTAAGAGGGCCAGATTATTCAACAGCCACTTTTGGCTCTTCTTTCCAAGTAAGCAGCAACCACTATTCAGCAGTAGGCCATTAAAGAACTAGAAGAAATTAAAGGTAGAAAAAGTTCCTGTTTCTTAATCATCTCGTTTTTTAAAGAACACTACCAAATATGTTTGACTATTTTACAAAAATTCACAAACTTTGCCAAGTGTTTCAAAGAAATAACAAATGATATTCCATTAATCAGCTACAGAGCAATTAAAGAATATGATCCTGGAAACATATTTTGGATTACACTTCCTCAGTCCTTTTGCTTTACTGATATACCTCTGTTCTAGAGATGATAATTAAAATTTACCTAACAAAAATATTATTAAGTATTGAAAAGAAACACAAATAAATGTACTTTGTTTTATTTTACACATATTTAATTTTACATGCACACGCACACACCTTTACAGAACTGAAATGCCAGATTCAAAACAAATTCGAAATATTTACAAGACAAATTCAGACATCTAGGGGGTTTCCCACAACTAAATTTGCAGTGCTATCAACAAAATTGATTTTAAGATTGTCTACCCAATATATTAATTTCCTTTTGTGTTTGAAATACTTTTATCAGATAAGATAGCTTTTGTTTAAACTGCTATTTTCAGAATTTGCTTTAGGGGTTCTAAATACACAGGGCAAAGTAACTTGAGCTTTCCTACCCTTCTTTAAAATGTGTTTCTTCTGTTTGTATTTAGTAATTTCCTGTCAAATAACCTCACATAATTAACTTTCTTTGCTCCAACCTACTGTTTTTTTTTCCTATTCCTACTTCCTGAGGATGGTAATAAAATGCTGATTACATTTGACTGTTATCTGCCTTTTCCTCCTGTCCATCCCCCTCTCTCACTCCCTTTGTCAGAGCCCATACTCAGATTTCAGTAATTTGTGGGCTAGGAGACACAGAAAAGAAAGGAAGCAAATCCGACTGCAGAAATTGTGATTTATCAGCATTTAATGGGTAGCTCCGTTGCTGAGCCAGGGCCGAGGAAGTAGTGGGAAGTGTGTCCGGTTTAAAATTCGGTGCAATCCACGGGCCAAGCCCTCTCCTGCACTGTTCCTGGCATGTGGGAAAGGCTTCCTGTCATCCGTGGTCAAGGCTGAGATGGCTGGGAGGAGAACAGTGCTAGCAGGCCAGGCCGGGAAGGTCCACCAAGATGTGCAGAATTCTCTTCACAGATGTGAAAGGAAACTACACCTGACTTTTCTTCATGTAACTGATCACATCAGCACATGCTTCTTTTTGATAATTGAACACTTCATACCAATTTTGCAAGTAATTTATTAGCTCTATTACCCAGGCATTTCAAAAGCACACTTCCAAAGACATGGCATATGAAGTTTGTGAATCCATCAAATGATAGTGTTGCTACTTTCAGAACACGTTGGTTGTTCACCTTCATTTTCATCACGACATGGTTACCCTAGCACTACTGACAAGTTGCAAATAGGTCTTTGTTGTGGTGGTTGCTCTGTGTATTATAAGATGCTTAGCAGCAACCATGGCCTCTACCTACTTGATGCCAGGAGCACCTTTCTCCCCTCCTGTTCCTGACAATCAAAAACATCTCCAAGGAAGCAGAAGTGGCTCGAGCAGTTGGGTGCTCGCCTACCACATGGGTGGTCCAAGGTTTGGTTCCCGGTGACTCCTAAAGACGAGCAAGACAGCAAGCTGGCATGACTGGCTGGCATGGCGGGACGACGCAACGGGACGACGCAACAAGCAGGGAGCGGAGGTGGCTCAAGCGAACGGGTGCCTCCCTCCTGCATGGGAGGTCCTGGGTTCAGTTCCCAGTGCCTCCATTAAAAAAAATAAGACAGGCAGACACAGAGAGTGGACAGCGAGTGTAAGCAATGGGGGGTGGGGTGGGGGGGTGAATAAATGAATAAAAATAATCTTTAAAAAAATGTCTCCAGATATAGGCAAAAGTCCCCTGGGCGCAAAATTGCCCTTGGTTGTAAACCACTCTTATGCATTAAACTCAGAATAGTAAATCTGCTTCTCTTCATTATATAAGGCATTAAAAAAATACAGTTGTGAAAAATCAAGCTACTTCACCATACACAAGAATTCAGCTTCATAATTCCAGAAAGACTCTCAATTCTTAAATGATGGAGGCTTCATATCAAGATGGCACCCTGAGTTCGCAAGAGCCACACCCCACTCTTGCAAGGTCACTGCAAAGATCAAAAGAGAAATCCCAAAGGACATAATCAGAAACATCTTCAGCAGCCAGAAATAGATCAGAATCGCCAACTGGCAAGAGAGGCTAAGTCACAGGCCTGCTGGAATCTGGAGCTGTAAGGCAATGGTGGCTGGAGTTTGAGACCTCATGGGCCCACAGGCATCCACAGTTTATAACCAAGAAATTTCACTCCAAAGCGCATGCCCTAGAGAAATCCTTGACATGTGTACCAGCTGACAAACGAACTGCTGCTATAGGTAATAACACTGATTAATCTTAGGACAGGGACGGATGTGGCTCAAATGGTTGGGCTTCCGTCTCCCACCAGGACCTCCCGGTTAAAAAACAAACAAACAAACAAACAAAAAACTACTCCAACTCTGATTAATCTTAGGAACATAATTCTGAATAAAAGAGCAATCACCAATCTGTGAATTTTAAAGGCAAAAAACGAGAGAAATAATTAATCCAGGCCACTGATGACTTCTGGGAAGGAGTGAGGGGGTTTAAAGTCAGGCAGATCAACTGTATTAGAAATGACTGTGATGAATTAATAGGTAATTAATATTATACATAACACATATATAGCATATACACATATATATTATTTGTATATATAACAATTTTTTAAATGTTCTCTTTCAGAATAAGGGAAAAAGCTAGGAAAAGTGGTGGAAGATAGAAAACACAAACCAAGGATTAAAGGATATACATTTGAAAGTGATCATTAAGGGGGGCGGATGTGGCTCAAATGGTTGGGCATCCGTCTGCCATATGGAGGGACCCGGGTTCGAACCTCAGGACCTCCCGGTAAAAAAAATATATAGATAGATAGATAGATATGTATATAGATATATAGATATATATAGAAGGCGCATGGGCTGCCAGGCTCTGTGTGCGGGTGAGCCGCCAGGCCCCAGGAGCCATGCAGCAAGATGATGCCGTAACAGAAGAGAGACGCAGGGGAGAGGCAAGACGAGATACTCCGAAAGCTCCGAAAACCAGGAACCGAGGTGGCGCCGATGGCAGGACACCTCTCTCCTACATGGGAGGTCTCCAGGATCAAATCCTGGTGAAGACTGGAGGAGGAGGATGAGAAGAGATGGCAGGAAACAGACACAGACAATTGCCCAGGGAATGGACACAAAACAGCAAATGGGGAAGGGGGGCGGTTAAAATGGACAAAGTAAATAAATAAATCTTAAAAAAAAAAAAAAAAAAAGTGATCATTAAAAGCATTAGAGATTTTAAAACAGCAGAGGGGAAAACAAAAATAGAGAAAATTTTATGGGAAGAGGAAGGAAAGGAAACAAAAAAGAACCTAAGAAAAAGAATGGTTAGCAGAAAAGACTAAATAAGTTGTAACTAGGTAGAAGTAAGGCCAAATAGGTAATCACGGTAAGTATAAACAGAAAGTGCACCTACTAAAAAAGAGTTATATTTTCATGATACCTTCTGAAATATATAAGGATGAAATGATATGGCATCTGGGATTTGCTTCTAAATAAAGAGGAGAGTGAGTGCAAGTATATATATGAAACAAAAGTGACCATTACTTGATCATAGCTGGGAAATGAGTACATGAGGATTCACCATAGTCTCTCCCAACTTTAGTATATGCTTTAAGTTTCCCATAATAGAAACCTTAAAAATATAAGCCTCTCCTTTTACCCAGAGACTTCACTTTTAAGGAATACGGCCTTAAGGCATAATAAAAACTTGTTAAAATATGTACACAGTCATGCATCTTTCAATATTGTTTGCAGTCAAAAAAACAAATTCAATGTGTACTAAAAGGGGCATTCTTGGACTTTATGGTATAACCATTTGATGGTAAGTTATTTAGCCTTGAAAATGAAGTAATTCTACAAATGTGCTGAGTTTTAAAGTTACCCTTGATTTATTAAGTGAAAAACAAGATGAATGTGTATAACGTTACTATTTCTTTTGTAATGCATGAATGAATGTGTATAAAAGGGAGAGAGAGAGTTGCATAACCTTGAGAAATGGAAGAAACATGTTCTTAAATCTTGTGGAAGTTTTGCAAGAGATATAGGTGGATTTATACTTGATGTGTACTCCTTTGTATCTTCCAATATATTTCAAAGTCACAATTTTATTAAAAACTATGGCGAACGTTATAATTAACAGTGCAATATTATAACCAGGAAAAAGCAAGAGTGTTTCCTATAACTGCTTTTATTCAGCATTGTACTGAAGGTCCTAGCCAATGGTATAAAATTAATAACAACAGCCAAAGAATTTGAAATGAAAATTTTAAAACTGTCCTCATTGGTAGATTATATGCGACCTATATAGAAAATCCAATTAGAGTCTAAAAATTAATAAAACTAAGAAGAATTTAATGAAGTACCTGGGTATAAACTGAATGTCGAAAACCAGAAGTTTTGCTCTAAACCATTAAAAGCATTCAGAAAATATAATCATTCAGAAAATGAACACTTTCATAACAATAAATAGTATGAAATTCCTAGAAAGAAATTCAACAAAAGATGTATTAAGACCATTACATTGAACACAAGGACGATTTCAATAAATGGAGATATGTATATGTATCCAATAAATGGATTTGATATTGAAAAAAATTTCAGTTCTTCTCTAAGTAATCTACAAACTAAATGCAATGTCAACAATAACAACAACATGTTGTTTTCTGGAATGGGACAAGCCAATCCTAAAATTTGTGTGGAGAACCAAAGGCCAAGAGTAATTTAAAGAAGAACAAAAAACTGGGGTATATATCTTACAAGGAAAAAGTCACAGTCATGGAGACAAGCTAATACAAGGTAGAGACTGACAGACCATGGAACAGAATCAAGATTCCCAAAAATAAAGGACATGAAATAGGTACTGCACAGCCTGAAATCTAGGGTTTGGGAACTCAATACATGTGCACACACACATACAGCATTACAGAATATAGAAGCCAGTGGAGAATTCTGTATCAAAATGCTGGATATGGACAGTGAATTCGGTGGGCAGTAAGGAGTGCATCAAGCTCACAGATGCAGCATGAGGTGGGCATTTCTGGATGGGTGGATTGCAACAGGAAGAGCAGAGGTGAAGGGTAAAAGAAGCAACCATCCAGAAAGGAAAACCACGTCTATAGACCAGCAGGGAGGGAAGCAGATGTGGCTCAAGCAATTGAACTTCCACTACTACATGGGAGGCCTCCGGTTCAGTTCCTGGTGCCTCCTAAAGAAGATGACCAAGATAGTGAGCTGAAGCAACAAGATGACACAACAAGAGACACAGGAGAAAAACATAATGAGAGACACAACAAAGCAGGTAGCAGAGGTGGCTCAGGCGATCGGGTGCCTCCCTCCTACATGGAAGGTCCCAGGTTCCAGGTTTGGTTCCTGATGCCTCCTAAAAAAAGGGGGGGGGGGGGACAGGCACACAACGAACAGACACAGCAAATGCAAACAACGAGGGGATGGGGAGAAATAAATAACTAAATCTTTTTAAAAATAAAATAATAAAGACCAGCAAGGAGATTGCATTGGTAAACAGTGAAAGCAAAGATGAGGTAAGGGAAATTCAAATCAATTCACCCAATCCCTACAGCTGTGCTAGACCCCGGACAGAAACATGGCGACTATTTAGAGATTCCGATTCAGGACTCATACCCGAGCAGAGGGATATCTCAACCCATATGCATCCTAAAAAGTTATATTATTAGGCAGCGCTGTTGTGAAAGAGCAAGAGCCCTGAACTCATGGTCCAAAGTCATAGGTTCAAATACGGTCAGAAGATCATGGTGGTTGGGAAGCGGCTGT
This sequence comes from Tolypeutes matacus, assembly GCA_026826555.1. Taxonomy (NCBI): domain Eukaryota; kingdom Metazoa; phylum Chordata; class Mammalia; order Cingulata; family Chlamyphoridae; genus Tolypeutes; species Tolypeutes matacus. The sequence goes on from JAKSZT010054400.1 coordinate 5,435,195, forward strand.
GGCTCAATCAGTGGGGCTCCCGTTTACCATATGGGAGGCCCCGGGTTCGGTTCCCGGGGCCTCCTGGTGAAGGCAAGCCTGCCTGCACGGCGTGGTTGGCTGACCCGGCGAGCACAAGCAGCAAGGGGGGGATGAATGAATAAATAAATAAAATCTTTAAAAAAAAAAAAAAAAAAAGAAGATCATGGTGGTAAAGATCAGGTTTGCTCTGCCCTTACTAGGATCCTGAATATGCTGCTTAGCTTCTTTGTTCCTCAGTGTCCCCACGGGTAAAATGAGAATAATAATAGTACCTCCCTCACAGTCCCAATGTGAAGATTTAAAAAGTTAATAAATGTAAAGCAGTTAGAAAAGTTCTCAGAAAACTGTAAGCACTCAATAACCCTTAGCTGTTATTACTTTCCTTTTTGGTAATTTAATTGCAACCCCTTTCACCAAACAATCTGTGAAAAGAGGTAATGAGAAGGCAAAGTTGTATTAAATTCGTCCGTCTTTCTCTTTCAAAGCAGCTCAAAAAAAATTCTAGGAAGAGAAAGAAATAGCTAATCGCTAGAAATGAGAGCTTGAAATTATTTCTTCAACAATATATGCATAATGAATAATGAAAAGTAAAACATAGCACACAAGATTTCTAGAAATGCCTAAGTCTAGCACGTTAGCTATTTTCAAGTATATGGAGACATCTGAATGCCGAAATTCATAAAGGAACCAGGGAAAAGTGTTAAGTGTGTAAGTTTCTGGTCAGAGGTTCTTACAGGTGTCCCAAGGCTTATAAGAAAAGACTACCTGGCCAGAGGTGATGGGAGGCAATGGTAATATGCAGCCTAAGGAGAAGCCACCCATCCAGAGGGCTCAAAGGAAAGCTGTGTGCTCTACTCCACAATGGCTGACAAGGGTATAGCCCTATGAGAACTTCAGCAGGGCATTGGGAAGGGATGATCTCGGTCTTTTACACAAATGGCTGGTCTAATGCTTCTGTCTGGAAGAAAAGAATCAAAGTCCTTTATCTCACAGCATACACAAAAGTCAATTCCTGGTGGATTGTTGATCTACAAATGAAAGCCAAAACAATAAAGACTAAATTATCTATATTCATGTAACGGAACTTCATATGGTGACTAAAATAAATGTGGTAACATCTTTGAACCTCTCAAACGTGATGTCAATTGGAAAAATTCCAGCATTAAAAGAAAATACAGAATGGGATTCCACTGACATAGAGTTCAAAATCTGGCAGAATTAATCCAGAGGAAGGCCTGAGGATGGTTTCTGGGCCACTGGCAATGATTCAAGCGCTGTCTATATAAGAGTATTTACAAAAATTCATTGAGCTGTAAACTTATGATTTGTGTACTTTTCTGTATGCATGTCACAATTCAATCTATCGTAAAATATAAAGAAAAACAAATCATTCATTTGTTTACCCCCAGGAGAATTTTATCTTAAGAAAATGATCACCAATGTGGAAAAATTTTAAGAACAAGATGTCAATGCAGCATTATTTATCATAGCAGAAAAGGAAAGTTCAACAATAAGGATGTGTAAGTTACATCATATCTAATCAGTGAAATAATACACAGCAATAACAATGCATTCATCATGACCTAATAATCTGTACAAAACTCGATGAGAGCAAAATAAGGACTATGAAAGCAGGCCAAATGAAAATATACCAAAATCTCTACAGTATTTAGTCAGGTTTTGTGTGCGTTTTTCTTTCAATTTTTCTGCTTTTTACTTTTTTTTTTTTTTCATTATTTGTTATACTTAGACAAGAAATAGTTTTTTTAATTACTGAATGCTTTGATCTTTTTTTTCTACATATGGGAGGGCAAGTCAGTTAGAAATTTTCCCTATTTCACTAAATAGGAAATGGCCATCACTGCCACAAAACAAATTGAAACAGGACTCAAACATATACTTGTATACCAATGCTCATAGCAACATTATTCACAAGAGCCAAAATATGGAAAGAACCCAGGTCTATGACAGATGAATGGAGAAACAAAATGTGGTAGATACATACAATGGGATATTCAGCCAAAAAAAGAATGAAATTTTGGTACCTGCTATAACATGGATGAACCTTGAAAACATTACACTAAGTGGAATAAGCCAGGCACATAAGGACAAATGTGTGATTCCACATATATGAAATATCTATATTAAGTAAATTAGTAGACACAAAAAGTAGATCAGAGGGAAGCGGCTGTGGCTCGATCAGTGGGGCTCCCGTTTACCATATGGGAGGCCCCGGGTTCGGTTCCCGGGGCCTCCTGGTGAAGGCAAAGCCCACCCGCACGGCGTGGTTGGCTGACCCAGCGAGCATAAGCAGCAAGGGGGGGATAAATGAATAAATAAATAAAATCTTAAAAAAAAAAAAAAAAGTAGATCAGAGATTACCAAGAAGAAGGGAAGGGGCACAGGGAGATATTCTTAATGGGTAAGAGTTTCTGTTCTGGGTGATGAAAAATTGTGGTAATGGATGGTAGTAGTGGTAGCAAAACATTGTGAAAGGAATTATGGCACTGAATTGTACACTTAAAATGTTTAAAGTGCCCCCAAAAAGGTAGACAAAGTAGATAATGTGATATACTGGTGACCTCTGCCAGTAATCTTATGGTATATAGTTTTCAGTTTCCCAGGCTTGTGCCTGAACACAGGCCCAAACATGTTAGGTACACAGGAAAGTGGGAAATTAGAACCCCAAGGTTCTGACTGAAGGACTGTAAAGGGGAACCCTGGGGAACTGAAAAGTACCCGGAAGAGGGCAGAGAGAGGGGAACTCAGGAAAGCAACCCGTGAAGTTGTTGATGAAATTCAGGTGTCATCCCTGAGCCCAGAAGGTGTGGATCTGATTGTAATTAGCATACCAAAGCCTTTGAAAACCGGAGTCACCACTGTACAGGTCACAGACTAACCACTGAATGACACCCACCCACCACTTCTCTACTGAAGGGTCCAGTGAAGGATTTGAGGAGTAAACCACAGCCTCTAAGGGTGGGTTAGAACTTGCAGCCTAAACCCAACAGGGTCAATTGTCTGCTTCTAAAACAAAATTTTTTTTAATCAACTTTCTCCATTAGATTTAAACACAGGTCAGAGTCATAACACAATCTTCAGAATATTCCAGATAGAATCCAAATATACTCAACATATAAACAGCCATGAGATTTTCAACTTTCACAGGAAACGATAATCAATAGATGCCAACATCAAGATGACATAGATGTTGGAATTATGTGGCAAAGACTTTAAGGCAGCTATTAAACAGATGTTTGAATGAGTAATCATGAACACTCTTAAAACAAATGTTAAAATAGAAAGTCTCAGCAAAGAAATAGAAGATATAAAAAAATAATTGAAACCTTAAAACTGAAAACGATAATAATCAAACTTCAGTTCGGTACTTGAGACATTTAGAAGACATGCTAAACTGGAGAAATAAGGTTTGACTTAATAAATGCATAGGTCAAATTTGAGATAGTCTGTCAAATGTGTCAAATGAAAGAGGAGTTGAATATAGTATATTTTGTTAAATATAGTACTATACGTATTATATATATAGTATATTTATAGTACTATAGTATATTTTAAGTCTGTATGATGCCAGCATTTCTGAATTTTCTCATTTCAAACACTTTCATTTTCTAACAGGTAGCAATGTAGTAATTTTAAGAGAAAAAGGATTATATGCCAGAAAGAAAGTGGTATGAGAATTATTAAGACACATGTTATACAGTTCACCATGATCCACATAAAACGAAAAATATATATTTTAACCCACAGCCCTTGCCCTCAACTTAGATTCATTCAATAAATATTTATTGACTGTCTATTAGGTGCCAGACATTACCCAGTCATTGCTCTTGAGAAATACCCAGGTCACTGGGGGAGACAGACATAAACAAACAGAATTAATATGCTATTTGCTATGACAAAGAGGTCACAGACAAAGGCATATTGACAAGGCTCCAGAGAGAAGACCTCTGGGCTAGGCTTTCGAGTCTCCAGGGCAAAGAGAGAAGGAGGAGCTGAGAGAAAGGTGGGTCCACCAACAGTGCACGGAAGAGCATGACTTAAAAAGACTTAAGCATAGGATGAGGAGGGCAGGAAGGGAGAAGGGAGAAGGGAGAAAGGCCAGTTTGGGAAGGGTCTTATAACTTATGAAAGCCTTGAGTCAGGGGAGAGAAGTGATCAGAATTTTTCTCAAAAAATCTTAGAGACTATTGCACTTGCCGAGCAAGAAATAAGGGACTATGTGAATATTCTTGCTTTCCTGAATTTGTGGTAATCAGGGTAAGCTAAACATTTGCTATATTAAAAACCATGCATGTGTCCTCAGACCGAGTTTCTCCCCCTAGGTCTGGTTTTTAGAATGCTGGTGATTAACTAAGCCTGATTTATTATATGACCATCCTGTATGGGAAAAGATTGTAACTCTAGGTATCTTTGGTCGACCTTAAGAGATATTGCAGGGGGAGGATGTGGCTCGGGTGGTTGGGTGTCCGTCTCCCATATAGAGGGACCTGAGTTCGATCCCCAGGACCTCCTGGTAAAAAGGGAAAAAAAGAAAAATATAGAAGGCACGCAGGCCTCCAGGCCCCACAAGCCACGCAGCAAGATGATGACATAACAGGAGAGTGACACAAGGGAGAGCCAAGATGAGACGTGCCGAAAAAAACAGGAACTAAGGTGGTGAAGGCGGTAGGATGCCTCTCTGCCACATGGGTGGTTCCGAGGATTGAATCCCAGTGAAGACAGGAGGAGAAGGATGAGAAGAGAGGGCAGGAAATGGACACAGAGAGTTGCCCAGCGAATGGACACAGAAACCGGGGGCTGGGGAATGGATAAAAGTAAATATACTTCAATAAATAGTTTTAAAAAATAATAATAATAAGGGGCTGACCTATAACATAGAAATAGATTGGGGAATTCAGACTCCAAGGATATTTAGGATATAAAACTGAAGAGACTTGGTGACCCAAATGGCTGTGAAGAAGAAGGGGTCAAGGGTGAATCCAGATTCTAACTTGGACAATCGTCTAAAGGCAGAAAATACAAGAGGAAAAAGCCAGGTGAAGAAGAATATAGGTTGGGTTGGCTTTGAATGTGTTCAATGTGATGCACCTTCTAGATAGCTAGATGGAGACTTAGAGCAGATTATGGAAACAAGGATGTGGATTTTAGGAGAATGAAGGAACTGGAGGTAAAGGATTAAGAGTCAGAGAAATGTATGAATTATTAGAGCCCCTGAGGATATTTGAAATGAAACATGGACAATATAGTCTTACTCTTACTATATTCTAATAAATGCCCGCTTAGCAAGAGGTACTGGATGGAAATGGATTTAAAGTTTACTATATATAAAGTTTCCTTTGTTTAAAAAAGTTTGTAAACCACTGCTCTAAAATGATCATCATAAAAGCCAATAATTATGCAATGTTCTATCTGCATGAACATTGAACTGCACTTCTGCAAGGGGAATTAGAAATTCACCTGCCTCCTGCCCTCTACAGCCTTAGCAGGAGCCCAACTGATGAAACAGAATCCAAGGGTCAGCTGGGAGGTGGGGTGAAAATGGATAAAATTTTAAAACTCTCCAACTGAAACTGTAATCAAAACCCTGGAGCTATTTCCACCCCTCTTCCATAATGAGCATCTCTCTCCTGAATTCCTCACCCCACATCTTTTTCCCCTCACCCATTTTTTTTTTTTTTTTTTTTTTTTGATGAATATATCTTTATTCCATAACTAGGTAATTAACTCCTCTTGGAGCAGGAATTTACTTTGTCTATTTTATACAAAGCCCCATGCTAGGTGGTGTAAAAATAAAATATATTAAATTATTTAAGAAATAAATCCTATAAGGACAAATCATTTAGCTTTTGGATATCTGTGAGAAGGCAACTCAGGAGCCAGAACTAGAGAAGGAGGCAGAAATTTACAAAAGCAAAATGAAGGTTTCCTCACTTACGATTCTATTTGGGCATCTAAGTCCAACCAGCTTATTTCTAAGTGTGTGAAACTTTTGGCAGGAGGATTGAAGAGGAGGAAGAGAAGAGAGGGGACTTAGTCAAATTCTTGCTACTCAACAGAAACATGGGCTAGGAGAAGCTCTTTACCAAGGCTGCAGAATAGTATTCACCCACTACCAGCATCCAGAAAAATACAATCGACTAAGCCTCTGGAACTGAAATTAGTAGTAGCCATCTTAGCAGGAATCTTTGATAGCAAAAGTCTTAAAGGGGCTGAGGAGCCAGGAAATGAGAAACAACAAAAGCTCTGGGAGCCCCAAATACATGAGGCTGACATGAGTTTGCCACTTTATTTATGTGTTAAACAAGCCATGGTCCTGGCAAGAGTAGTGCATTCAGACAGGGAAAGTAACACCTGGAAACCCTTGCCCACCTCACTTAATATACAGTTCTAAATAACATCTTAATATTCTGGGGGGAATTTCGTTATCACTAGAGAAATCTCTAAAAAAGTACAGAAGTATGAACTGCTGGTGTCTGGTTAGCCTGTCTTCCAGGGGCTGAGAAGTTGTTTGGGGAGCTTTCCTGATTTGCCCTAAAGGTTTTTCAGACTGCTCTATACTTTAGATGATTGAAATGTATATTGTGTCAACAGATACTTCCCTTGAAGGAGGTAAACAGGAGGACAATACCTCACTCATCATAAACAGCCAGCCAAAATTCCCTTTTTTTTAATGTGTTGAAAAGGTAAAATAATTTAGTGTAAATCTACTAAGAAAAGGAAAATGTGCCAGCCACACCCAAGATGATGTCATATCAGCTGCTAGCCTCAGGTCAACTACAGTGCAACAGGAAGCTTGGGACTGGAGACAAGCATGACCCAGCCCTTTATACCCTCCCCCAGCCCAAGACACAGGTTTGCTGAATGTACTTCCCACTCTGGATTATAAGAGAGTAATTTGTGTATCCAATTCTGCCATTTCCAAAGCTAAACCCTGTATTTACATGGACGCATCCAGCCTACAAAGCATGCTCTGTAGCTCAGAGGGTACCATAAAACATCATTTAAACACTTTAAAAATAAAATCCTTCTTAACTTACCCAGTTATAAAAACTGAGACCAGACCAGCAATGGCTGAACTCCAGCCAAAACACGGGGCAGCAATTAAGGCAAGTATAATCAAAAGGAAAAAAAGTAGAAACCTGATTAGAAAACACTGAATTTTTTTTTTTCAGCCTTTATAATGCTTATTTTCTACAGCTTCCTCTTGCCCAATCCAATTAACACCTGCTTCGTGTACAAAGCTCTAAGATGTAAGATGTAGTAGAGAGGAAAAGTCACCGTCCCACCACTGCCACCATCAGAAACAAACAAAAGACAGTATAAGTTTCTGCGCTCCAAAAGGCCACAGAAACTTTTCTTGGGAAATCTTGCTAATGCATTTGTGTTTTTCCTATGCCCTCCTAAAGCTATCACCACATAATAAGCATCCTTTCAATAAAAGAAGAACAGGAGGAGGTCAAGGCCCTAGTGACAGAAGACAGAATGAATTTATGGTGCTGGTCAAGTGTTTTTAGCTTTCTGTGGGAGAAAGATACTTGTGGCTACAAGAGGGAGAAAGAATGCAGCCTCACTCACTTGTTATCATTTGTAAATTCCCTGCCTGATTTGATAACAAATATCACTTTTCCTTCAGTGTCACTGGCAAAAAAAGCATGGTGATAACAAAAGTGCCATTATTTCTTTCAGCATTTTGCTGGGTCCTGTTAATAATCACACTTGTAGTCAACTAATGCCCTAGGTTCTCACATCACTAAATAAATATTACCTGGTGGCAAATATTAGTATCCCCAACTTTGCATTCCAAAGATGTCATGAAACCTATCTGAAAGGTCAAATCTCAGTAAACAAGGCCAAAGCCACACTCACATACAAAAAAATCCTCCTAGTTTCAACATAAATTCTTGTATCTCTGGCCCTCCCTAGAAGTTCCAACCAACCCAGTCATAAGTGGGGTGAGATAGTTGATTCAAAGTTCATAAAAGCAGAGCCCTAACACGGCAAAGGACAGAGTTGGAGTTTTGAGTTGGAGTTTTGAGTTGGAGTTCTGATGCTGGAGCCTGTGGAAGTAAGCACAAAGAGGAGCTTGGTCATGAGGAAGGAGAGAAGGCCCCAGGAAAAGAGACAAGCCATTCAACAGACCGTTCACAGCTGGCCTGTGAAGAGAGGCAAAGGCTAGAGAGCTTCATAGTCTACAGCTGACCTTGTGGAGGAACTAGAGAAGACGAACCCGGAGAGAAACGGAGCCCTGGGAAAAGAGGAACCCAAGAAGCCTGAACCCTGGCAAACATCGGCAGCTGTCTTGCTCCAACACGTGGCAACAGACTTTGGTGAAGGAAGAAACTTATGCTTTATGGCCTGGTAACTGTATGCTTCTACCCCAAATAAATGCCCTTTATAAAGACCAAAAAAAAAAAAAAAAAAAAGCAGAGCCCTAGAAGAGACTATTCACTCTAAACTCGTTAAGTACAAGGGGTTCAGGATCCCCCTTAAACTAGAGTATTAATATTGTGTGTATATGCAGGTTTCTCAGGGAAAGAAAAAACATTACTTTCCCAGATTCTCAGGAGCTCCCCATTTTAAAATCACCAATAGGCAAACTGGGTTTTCTCGATTCTTGCTCTGCATTAGAAGAATCAGTGTGGAACTTTTATTAAAAATACACAGCCCAAATACCAAATCCCGACTAGCTAAATTGGTAGACAAGGCTGGGGCTTGTTTTTTTTTCCTAAAAAAACATTGCTGAAGTGATTATTAACACAGCCTGGATTGCAAAACACTAGGTAGCTTCAAATGATGTTCGTTCTATTATATTTTAATCACAGAACTTTAAACCTGGGAGAAATCTTAGATATCAAAAGACAAGCATATTCCTCTCACATAGAAGAGCTAGAGATGTGGAGTAACTTGCTCAGGATCATAGAGAGGTAGAAACAATTGCAACCAAAACTTGTTTTCAAACAAAGAAGATTATATGCAAATAGAGCCTGGCATGAAAGAGAAGATATACTGCTTTAAATTAAAAGAAAATCACATTCATATTTCTATAGTAAAAATTAGTGTAGTAGATGAATCACAAGTACTCCAATTTAGACATGTTCTTGATCTTAATACGCATTCCTCTAGGACCTCTTGAAGATGTTGTATTAGCCAAGGTGAGGGCCAGCTGAAGGAAGGTAAGCCTTAATCCATATTACTAGAGGTCTTATAAAGTGAAGAAACCAGAAGCCAGAAGTTAGGAAAAGCCAGAAGGAGGAGCCAGAAGATGGAAGTCAGTGGGAACCTGGAAGAGCAAAGAAAGAGTATTGCCATGTGATGAGAGGCAGAGACACAAAGGGAGGAACCCCAAGGAGAGCTGGCAGCCAGCTCCAGACTCTGGGAGAAAGCAAGCCTTGGCGATATTTTGATTCTGGACTTCTTCTAGCCTCAAGGAGAGCCTCTTCTAGCTCCTCTAGCCATGAGCTAATAAATTCTCATTGTTTTAAACCAACCCATTTATGGTATTTGTGATAACAGCTCTGGCAAACTAAGACAACCGGGTATACCAATCTTCTTTCTATTCAGACCCGACAGCCAGCTCCTGAATTTCTCCTTTAATAGAGAAAGCTCACCACATTTTATAGCTCATATACAAAATTAACTATCTGCATGAAAATTATAGCGAATATAAAAATCTAATCATATTTATAGGAATAAACTACAGCAGGATCAATTCATAATGAAGTTGGGCGACCCTCTTCTCCACTGGATGAGACAGGTCATGGTAGTCAAAATTATGGCTCACCACTATTTGTCACACTTTCCTTTCTATTATTTTATTTTTTATTTATCAGAACAAAGAACTAGAGTATGATTGCCACCGCAACGGGTATATACGGCCAAGGCACCTCATTTGCTTCCGGAAGATTTTTTACATGTCCCAAACCAGGAAGGATGGGCCCTTTCATAGTAAGTCAAATAACATGAATTCATTCAAACAGAAGAACTTTTAAAATGCAATTTGAGATAAAGGAAAGAAAGGGAGAGGAGGAGGTGACTTATCCTTTGTTAAATTTCACAATAAATTTACAACCGGAGTCAGCAAGTGCTTTTCACTGGCTGAGATAATGGCACCACTGCCCTCTGATGTAGGGGTGCCCGTGGAGAGAAGTCAGCTGAACCCCGAAGACAGCATTCCAGGGCCCCGCACAGAGTGCTTTCATTATACACACGTCACTAAGTGACTCGATTCAGACAGGAGTGCTCCCTGGTCTGCCCAAGGACACGGTGGAGAAAGGAAAGGAGAGGCCCCAAGTTCACTTCGTTGACGGAGTCCCAGGCACCCAGGCAGAGAAGTAGCAAAAACAGTTAACATTCAAGTGCTAAGCCAATGCCAAGAACATTCTAAAATGTTACACATATTATTTCATGTAAATTATACATTCTTGAGGACAAAAATCATGCCTAATATATCTACCCTCTCAGAGAGCGGAGAACAATGTCTTACGTATAAGAGATATTTAATAAACATTCTATGCAAAATGAAAAAGAGAAAATGCAAGAACATCTGTTCCAAAGAGAGCATGAATACACTTCATGAAGTTAAGTGTGCTTTACACAAGCCCGAGCAGTGCAATACTGCCGCTTTAAGATCACTCTTCATTTATAATCACGCGATCAGAGAGCAGGGACCACGGTGTCTTCTCATACCCCCTCTCCCATTGCTGGAGGAGGTGCTATCTGGTCCACGGCAAGGGACTGCAATACATATTTGTGGAACCACGAGTGACCTGAGAGCATTAATAGACAATTCATGGAAACCGTCTTCAAGCAAACTACACATTTTACACATTTATCCTTTTTAATGTCTGTTTTCACCTACTAAAATATAAGTTCCATGAAGACAGAAGGTTGTGTCTGCTCACTGCTATTACCAACATGCCCAGAACAAAGCTTAGGAAAAAAAGGGTAGCCAACAAGTGTTTCTTGAATTTTTGCTGTTGAATGAATGAATTAAATGCTAAGTAAATATAGAATTTTGTTGTTGAATGAATTAAAGGTTATGGCCTGGAGATACAAGGAATATAATGTATTATCCTTCCTGGTGGAAAATAGCTTTTAATCCCATTATTGCTAAACACCAATATAATTAAGGCTAATCTGAAGGCTGAAATTTTTCTGCTAGAAAAAAAAAAATTTATTTATTAACACTTTAAAAAATACATATGATATCAATTGCATGTCTTTTACAGTGAATGCCTGTTATCACCACATGCTGCAAAATCCTTAGTCCTGGACAAGAAGGGCCCCTGCCCCAGGCTCTGTACTTAAAGAGCCCCACCTGGCATGCCCTTCCCACAGGGTAAGGAGTACACGGCCAAAGGCACATGACCACCAGGAGCCCCAAATCCCCTTCTAGATGGCGTTCCAGGTACTAGGCCCATGACGTTTCCTATCCAAATGGCCCGAGCCTACTTCCAGGGCCTGCCCGGACTTCTCTTTGCAGATGCGCTCTCTCCCAAGGGTGAGCCAGTCCTCAGCATGCAAATCCCAAAGCCCACAGGTGTAAGGCATGTAGACTGAGCTGGCCCCGGGCACGAACTCTAGGTCCCTTAAATGCAAAACGGTACAGAGGTGGGAAGAGAAGGAGGCGGGCCTGGATCTGCCCATGCTTCCAGATTGGGCATGGACTCAAGCATATGAAAACTCAAAGTCCAAACCTGGCCTCCAAGGTCATCATGAAGCTGAATTTGTCAGCAGTTAAGAACATCAGAGCCTATGTTATCTGGTAGGCCTCTGTTGGCATCCTAGCTGTGGGCACCTCACAGGTCAGGGGAGGGACTACCTGGAGGAGAGACTGAGGCTCAGAGCAGTTAACCGACTTGCCTGAGGCCACAGAGCCAGTGACTGGGAGAGCAAGAACTCAAATTTAGCTCTTCACACTGGAGCAGAGCCCCTCCCTCCGCTTTACAGTTTCAAAACACTATGTGCCTCTCATGTAAGGAATAAACAGCCTTGGAGGCTACCAGGAGGGGAAGCAATGAGGCCACAGACACACAGCCCACCCTCTCTCCTAAGATCCTGTGCTTTGTCCTCAATGCCACAGCAGCTAAAGGCAGACCAAATGATTTCTCTACATGTGCACACCTGCAGAAACCTGCACTGTAGAGAGAATGCATGCTAGAGGTAAGCCAGCTGTGACACATGGCCAAGGAACCTCACAAGATGCAGCCTGCAGCTTCTGAATGAACCCTAAACCCAGAAGCGCATTAGCGCTCTTGCAAAACAGGCTGTGTGGCAATTCAGAAAGCCCACACGTAATGCCTTCCTAAGACCTCTACTTACAGAAAGCTTTTCATCCAAGAAACTCAAAGTACTTTACATGCTCACAGCCATTCATCCAAACTCTCCAGTGAGGTGTGCAAGTGGTGGGGGGTTATACTCATCGATGAAGAAACTGAGGCAGACTGACAGCCTTGTACTGTCCTTTAAAACACCCCTTGATCTTTGAAAATGAATGGCCTTAAACCTACACACACACACACACACACACACACACCATGCCACCAATTTAGGGGGAAAAGGGATTTGCATTTCCTCACCAATATCTTTATAGAAATCAAATCCAGAATGACAAAATTACTCTAGCACAGAAATCTATGCCTTGGTGTAGCTCTTTCAACAAAAAGGACTGTCCACAGCAATGGCTTGTCGTTAAATGTGAGATACTGCTGCCTTTCACAATGCAAATTCCATAATAACAGATTTTAGAAATTTCAACACCCCCCGCCCCATTTAGCAAATGTGATTAGCCTATTCGCTCTTGTCTAGACGAAATCAATTTCAAGCCATGGAGATTATGTTCACTGAAGCTTTCTTTGCCCTTTACTGGGAGGTAGATGGCTCCAGGGTGGTATGTCTGAGAGCAGTGGAGGAATAGACTTTTCATAAATAAGGGAAATTAGGAGTTCAGGGAGCATAAAACATAAAAGTAGCTATTGTTGTTACCTTAATAACATCAAAACATTTTATTGAATGCACATAACTGAAAATTATGTTCATAACCATAACCAACATTTAACGAGCCTTGTGTGCTAACCACTGATGGTTGTCCTTACAAGTAACCCATTTTACCCACAAGGAAATTGAAGCTCAGAAAAATTTGTTGAGATTTGTACAGTCTCGAACAGCTTACAGTAGGTAGTAGTAGAAAATAATCATTTGCTGCTCATTCAGTAAGTTGAACTGCATAGAATCTGAAATATGAAGATGTATATTAATTTCTCCTAAGGAGTTCACATACTAATGGAGGAAGGCACAGAAAAACAACTTTCAAAAAGTGTTGGGAAATGGATGTGGCTCAAGCGATTGGGCTCCCACCTACCATATAGGAGGTCCAGGGTTTGATTCCCGGGTCCTCCTGGTAAAAGGTGAGCTGGCCCGCACGGAGAGCTGGCTCAGCAAGACGACAGCCAAAAGAGACACAGAGGAGAGACAATAAGACACGCAGCAGACCAGGGAGCTGAGGTGGCACAAGAGATTGAGCACCTCTCTCCACTCTGGAAGGTCCCAGAATCAGTTCCTGGTGCTGCCTAAAGAGAAGACAAGTAGACACAGAAGAACACACGGAGAGCAGACAGAGAGCACAAAACAACAGGAGGATAAATAAATAAATAAATCTTAAAAATAAATAAAATTAAAACATTTCTTAAAAAAAAAGTGTTAACAGAGGCAGGTGCCAGGCATCAATGTCAAGGCAAGGGAACTTGAACTAACTGCAGGGCTGGGGCAGGGAATAAGAAAGACTTCTCACAAAGGGTGTCCATTTCAACAGGCAGATAGAAAGGGAAAGGATTTCTACACTCACAGAAATGGCTTCTACACATGAACAAACAGCAATTTTGGTCCAGGTTGTTTGGCATGGCTAGCAAGAATGAAGACGCATGAGAAGAGCTAGTAAAAAAAAAAAAGACGGAACCCTGGGAGGGTAGGTGTTGGCTATTAAGAACAGAACGGAATTGGATATTAATACTTAATTACTTTTGCAATTGTGTATATATATTCTCCCCAACAAGATATAAATCTCCTTGAGGGTAAAAAAAACCTATCTTGGATTCTAGGAGAGTGGTTTATGCCTGCCATTGTTTCAGCTAAATGATTGATGGCTATTACTTCATCATCATCATCATCAGAGCTAGCAATTAGATAATGGCTGCAGACCCTGCTTTAGCACTTTACATCTATTAACTTATTTAAACCTTCAAGCAACCCAATGAGATAAATTCTATTACTCTCATCATTTTATAAACAGAAGCACTGCCCAGGCAGAGTGATCTGCCCAGGACACACCCTTGCTAAATGGCACTTTATATAATTTATCCCCCCAAACCACACCCCAAGCTGAAGTACAAATTATGTTACAATGGATTTACTTCCTCCATCCTTGCCAATATTCTTCCCTCCCATCTCATGCACATCTGTCATCATGAACAAATTGTTTTGGAATCCCCAGGAGATGACTGGTAAATTCATGAACACGGTCTTCTCGGCTATCACGTCATGTCTGCCATTTCCCTCCACTCCTGCTCAGGCCATTCAGTGATCCAGGAAATGGCCGGAAAGCTCATCAACACTGACTTCTCAGCCAACATGGAATACTGTACCTGCCACTTTCCTCTTCTGCTCACTTTCATACAGTGATAGCTGGCAATGAGAACCAGCGTCGAGGGCACTAATGCCCAAGGCACTAATTTAGCTGCCAAGACCCTAATGATGCCATTTGCCATGGATGCTCAAGCCACCTTTCCTTGTTGCTGCCATCCCCTTTCCTGATGGACTTGCTGGTGCCACTTCAAATACTCAATGTGCCACATAAGATTTGGTGAATCAGTTCTCTTGAATTTCTACTTTCACTTTTAGGATAGTAGAATCTCCCAAGGTTCCCACCATGATTCCAGGAGGAGTTAAACTGGAAGATAATCCAAGTGATTGCCAACATGCTCTCTTTGGAATCTTCCTCCCCTCTATTAATACCTTTGAAGTTCGGTTTATAGGAATTTTCCTCCATTAAACTGCAAGCTCCTTTGGTCACCACAGGAGATACATAAATCATCATAATTCAGGTTGTATGAAGTAGGCTAGTTGGCTTTTGGCTTGTTGAATGGATTAATGAATGAAGTATTAATTTTCTAACTCCACTGTAAGTTTTTTGAGATCATAAATGTCTATTCACTTCTCCGTGCCTGATTCATGATTTGTAAAATGGGTGAATGATAGCTCAAATTCCACAGGGATGTTGCAAAGATTTGCAAAGCACTTAGAAGGGTGCATGGCACACAATAAGCACTCAATACATGTTGGTTATCATGCACATTATTTTCAGATATGTGTACTTAACATATACTTATCATTATGATTATATAATGGCTATTTGTCTTTTGAATTGTCCAATTCAACTACGTCTTCTCATACGCCTTGCCTAGAGGCTCCTCAGAAGGTTATGGAAAGGGGCTCCTGGAAATCAAACACCAGACCTCCAGACATACTCAGGCAGGTCTGAAATTAAGAGCACGAACAGATTAAGCCACAAGCCATAATAATACCAGCCACAACTAAAAGTTGTTTTTTCAACATGAATTTAAAATCATCAACTGAAAAAGAAAAGATACACAGATGTTCATGGACAGGACATGCCTCGAACGCTAGTGTAAAGTAGGCACTTGACCAAAGAGCCACACCTACCAGCCTGATAAACGGCTGTAGGGGAATTCTAGCAGCACACCTTGCATCTTGGTCAACACATTGATATAAATCCAACTGATGTCAAATTGTGTGGCCTTAACCTGGGATGGAAGCCAGAGGTTCTTCTTGAGATCTCTGCAGCTATCAGATCTGGAAAGTATTTCACTTTCTCTTTTAACCCAATTTTAGAAAAACAAAAGGTGTTTTGGACCAAAGGAGGCAAGAAGGTAGAAGCAGACATTGCCCATACTCCATGACCCTAATTTACCTGATAATGAATACCTTTTTCTTGTTCCATGGTTTCCATAGAAGGTAAACAATTACAAAAAATATCTGAACTCCATCGTGTTTCACCTCCCTTCCTTTTCTCTTGTAACAGAGAGAAAAATTCATGCTTCCTGTCCAAAGTAGATCCCTCTAATACAACCTCAACAAAACCTGTCCAAGACCCTGTCTCTTGGTCTATCTTTCATTCCCTTTTGCTTTCACTCCTTGGTCAGGCCATGTCAGTCTATTAACCATGACTGAGCCCAGCAATCTATCATATACCTCCTAGTATGCCTGCATGGAAAAGCCAAAGCTGGACTGACTTTTGGGTTGTCCTGACATTTGTTGGGTGGATGATCTTGGGCAAATTTCTTCCCCTCTCTGAATCTCAGTTCCTGCAACTGTAAAATGAAGTTGATCTCTGTAGTCCCTTTGCCACCAAAATTCACCCAAAGCCACTGGCCAATATGTTAAGTATGCAGAGCAACAAGGAATCATACTAGGAGGCCAGACCTCTCTACTAGGATAAAAGTGAAAAGGCTCTGAGGAGGCACATGTGCTTGGGGCTTGGGGCAGCCTGGGGGAAAGTTTATAGCAGCTAAATACTGGGAATGCCCTGCCTTAGTTTCCTTGGGCTGCTGCAACAGAGCACCACAGCGGAGGCTTAAAGCAACAGAAATGTATTGGCTCACAGTCCCGGAGGCCAGAGGTTCAGAAGGGCCGTGGTTTCTCTGAAGTCTGTAGGGAAGTATCTGTTCCATGTCTCTCTCTTTCTTCTGGCAGTGGCCAGCAATCCTTGGCATCCCCTAGCTGGTGGCAGCAGAGCTCATTCTCTGCCTTTGCCACATGCCCATCTTCCCTGGGTGCTTCTGTGCCTCGCCCCCCTCTTCCAAGAACACCAGTCAGACTGGATTAGGGACCCACCCTACCCCAATAGCACCTAATTCTGACCTGCCGAATTCCCTCTATAATGACCCTATTTCCAGGTAAGTTCTCATTTACAGTTATCAGGGTATTAGGACTTCCATATATCTTTTTTTTTGGGGGGGGGGGGGGCGGAGTGGGGGGAGCACAATTCAACTCATAACAGCTCATAGGCTGAACTGAAAAGCATGAGAGTCCATAAGCACAAAGAAAAGTAGCTGGGAAGGAGCCCAGTGGTATAAGGAGAGCAGGTATCTCCCCTCTGTACCAGTGCACAGTATTTTTGCATCCCATGTGATGGGGAAAAGGAGACTTAGGCAGATAGAATGTCTTTAAGGGGCAGGACAATTTTTAGGTCGTGTAAAGCGTGGGCAATCAAAAAGTAATATTCAATAGAATTCAGAGACTTTCTACTGGTTCTCTTTAGGAAAGATCAAGCCAAGACCAAGATGACCCACTCTGAGCTCTTCTCCTGATTTAGTAAATGCCTCATAGGCTAAGACACAAATTTAGACACCCAGAACAGAGAGGTCACAACCGTGACCACACACCATTGATGAATTTAATCAGCTAATGCTTCAAGACCTACCCATCAAACATTGGCAGCTCACAATCAATGTAAGAATTCACTCTCTAAAATGGATTCCCCCTCCCCCCTTTGAATTTGAGCTTTAGAAGGCTGCATTGCTTGACTTCCCTGGAAATTTTCCAGAGTTGCACTTCAGTTTCAATTTTGTGGACTGACTTTGCTCCTTAAAGACAATAGTGAATAGTTTTGATACTGGCTATTAAGTCTGCTCTTAAGAATAGTTAGGTATTCTTTGAAAAATCGTTTCTGTTATTTCCATCATGTTCTTTTATTTTCAATTTTTTCCCCCCATTCTTCTCCATTTTAAATCTCCTCTCTCCATGGTGCTCCTAAATGCTCAGGTAATATACATACAAATGCTTCAACAGACAGATGGATAAGTACCGTCTCATGGAGCCCACACTTCTCAGTGAAAAAAGTACCCAAAACAAAGCGCAGTAATTCCAGCCCCTCAAGTGCTATAATAATCCCTGCAGGGGGTAGTTCTGCAACTAAAACTGCAGCACAATGGATGTATAAATTAGGACTACCAATAATGCCTGACAAGTCGATAAAGTAAGTATTCTAATATTCCCATTTCTAATACACACACAACATAAAACCAGAATAATTACTTTAAAACCAGGAGCCAAATAAACTTGTTAAACCATTTTGCAAAAACAGTGCTATATTCTCTCTCTTTTTTTAAATACATGATATTCATGTAACTGACTATGAACATCCAAATGGCTAGAAGAGTTTTTTTAAAGCTGCAGGTCTTATTAGCTTTGTAGATTACTCTCTGTGAGCACAGGTTACCGGAAAGCTTGTTAATCACTAACATCTAAGAGACTTTTACTGAAGTGTTAGTCACAGTTAGATAGCTCTGATTTACTTCTACAATTCAAAAAAAGTTAGAAGATAAATATTATTATCCCCGTTTTTATAGCTGAGAAAACTGAACCAAGAGAGGTTAAACAATTTGCCCAAGGTCCCATTTCTTTCAAGTGGTCAAGTCAGGACTTGAACCCGGGAACTCTGGCTCCAGAACGCAAGCACCTAACTGCTCTACAATATCACCCTGCTAGTAGACCTGGAATCTTTAACTCCAAGGGGTGGGGTGGGGGTGGGGGTGGGGGAGTGAACCTCATTTTAAATATTATTTGCTCTAGAAAACATTTTATTATGAGGGCAGATTAACTTAGGTCTGATCCAGGGTAATTCGGCTACAGAAATGCCAAGAGGATCTGACCTTGAATATTGCTCTGCCTATGACACATTGTCCCTGCATAAAGTCCAAAAACAGGGTATGGAAAAGAGTCCCTCTGGGGACCAGTCAGAGCCCACTCTTCCACCTGCTTTCAGTTATCTGGAGATTTTGTGCCTCCTGCACACATACCAAACACTGTCAAGGCCATTAATATTTACATCGCATGAACCTGAAGGTCAGTTCAAAAGGGTACCCGTTATTTATGGGAATGTTTTCGTTACCTGGGGCATATGGGAGAGAAGGAAGAGCTTGGTACGGTTCCAATTTTATCATGATGATCTCTAATATACAGCCTACTGCTAACCACCAAGACATTCCAAAGTGAAAAGTGAAATTAATATGGTTTAACATTAAAATATCACTTGTGGTACCCAACATTTTTTAATCAACTGCTACCAACCGTAACAAGTCAGAACACCTCTTTGCATTAGAAAGGTCTATGAAGCCTCTGGACAACAAGCAATCCAAGTAATATTATGCCATAATTTTAGGATGATTTTTGTTCTAAATGTTACATCTTGCATTTTTAAGATGCATGGAATTAAAAGCACAGAGACCTGTTTCTAGAGCTAAAGGTAATAAAACAAACTGAACATTACCAAATGTTGGCTCACTTTTTCCTATATTTGCCTGCATTATAAATCTTCCCAGATAAAGTCACCTCCAAGGCCAGTTAAATGCCGTTACCTTAAATACCCACACACAAGTGGGAAAGAAACTCTTCATCTACCCCTCACCCTCATTTCGTCAAATCCAAACTGGAGTGAAATCCGTAAAAATTAAAATGAAAGAATTTAAGAAACACCGAACAGTAGCTTTTGGTTAGCCCTACCCACCCCATGCCAAAAACATATGTCTATTGCTAAATTTGTCATTATACTCCTAATACTCAATAAATCCTTGACCTTACAAAAATAACATGAGGTCTATAATTAGGCCACTAAGTTTCTTTGATTCCCAAAAACACAACGTTATCAAGAAACAAAAGACCTGGAAAAAAGATGTATAAACATGATTTCAACAGAGTATCTTCATGAGTTCACTGGTATTGACAAACAAACCTTTTAAAAGGAAACTTCCTTGAAAATATAAAACAGGAAAATTCTAAAGACTCCACTACTTGCCATTGAGAGGTCTGTCCAGAGAGTATCAAAAGTTGTATTCTCCCAGTTGAAAGCTTCTGAGCTTTATCTTCCTGTTTTGACTAGTGTTCTCTTGACGAAGAGCCTGCAGCTTTATAAATTATCCCATTACTCACTCCCCTCAGGTATTCCTGCTGGAACGGGAAGGAAGTAAATCTAGGAGTCCTGCACTTACATCCTTTAATCATACACATGCATACTCTCCAAAGCAGTAAATCAGCGGCTTTCACTGCATGGCCATGATTCACACCTGAAACAGAGAAGACAAGACGGGCACTCAGAAATACTTATGCTTAGGCACACCTGAGCTGTATCCTCTCAATTCGCCATCACAGGCAAGTATATCATTCTAATTAAGGGTCATCAGCCGTGTTAAAGGCAAATTTTATAGAGCAAAGCTTTCCAAACAGAACATTTCAGGACTCAGGACTCTTTCTAAGCTCTATTAAAACCAAACATCTATATCAGTGAACCCAATTGGACATGACTTTAATTAGTGTGATTGCCCCTATTATTAGGCTGACTTTCCCACCATAAACTCTGCAGGACAGATAAATGATCAATCGTATGTTTTAGGATGCTACGGAATTATTTTAAAAGAGTTCAGCTAACTTCACAAAGAAGTGGTAAAGAATCAAAATAGACCTTTAATCCTGGAAAACAATTAAGGTTACCCCGTCTTCTGGGAGTATGTGTCCATTTACTAATTATGAACAGATAGTGGAAAAGAGGCTTTGATAGTCAAAGAGCCTTCTTTTATTTTGATTACCAAAAAATGCAAATTAATTTCAGGTTTAAGTGGATTTTATAAGTTTGGAAGTGTTTTCCTACTCAATACCCAACTGCACTGCTTCCATTTGTCTTGTTGGGGAGAAGAAGGAGCAAAACAAAGTGCATGCTCAGTACTTTTAAGCACCTTCAAATCTCTCCAGCTGGGGAGATAAAAGCAACGCCTACCCCTTGCCAAGCAAATGCCAACAGCCAACAGCACATGGCCAAAGGATAAAAAACACCTCCTGCAGAACTGTACTAAACTTTTTTTGTTGAGTTTGCACCATTCGTATCAGCTGCCCTTCACAGCTGCCAGCGTGTTTCATCAAATTTGAGATCAGCTCAGTGTCAGTATAACAGCACACTGTGCTCCCAGCTTCTAGATTGGGGAGATTGATGAGTCGATGCTAATGAGTGCTCTGCCTGCAAGATTTTTTTTAAATAATTTTTTTTATTAGTGATGATGTAGGTTTATAGAAAAATCATGCAGAAAACACAGAGTTCTCATATACGCCCATATTATTAACACTTTGCATTAGTATGGTACTTATTACAATGATGACGGAATATTATAATTGTACCATTAACTATAGTCCATAGTTTACACTAGGTTTCCTTGTTTGTACAGTCCTACATTGTTGTTTTGTTGCTCTTGTTGTTTTGTTTTGTTTTTTGAGGTACCAGGGCCAGGGATTGAACCTGGGACCTCATATGTAAGAAGCCGGTGCTCAACCACTGAGCTACACCAGGTACCCCCCTGCTTTTTTTAATCAGATAAGACATTTAACACCTAACCATATGCAAATACAAAATTCAGTGTTGTTAATTACATTCACAATGTTGTTACTATCACTACCATCCATTCCCAAAACTTTTCCATAACCCCTAGCAGAAATTCTGTACCAATTAAGCATTCACTCCCCATTCCCTGCTCTGAAAGCAGACCCTGATCAGCTGTAATCTAGTTTCTGACTCCATGAATTTGATTACTGTAATTATTTCATATCAGATCATACAATATGTCATTTTGAGTCTGGCTTATTTCACTCAAAAGGATGTCTTCGAGGTTTATCCATGTTGTTGCATGAATCAGAACTTAATTCCTTTTTGTAGCTGAATAATATTCCATTGTGTGTACAGACACATTTTGTTTATCCATTAATCAGCTGGTGGACAATTGGGTTGCTTCATCTTTTGGCAATTGTGAATAATGTTGCTATGAACATCGGTGTGCAAATATCTTTTCAAATCCCTGCTTTCAATTTTTTTATGTATATACCTAGAAACTGGATTGCTTAGTCATATGGTAAAATTCTATACTTAACTTTCTGAGGAACCATCAAATTGTCTTCCACAGCAGCTGCGCCATTTCGATTCCCAGCAGCAATTACTAACACTTGCAATTTTTTGTTTTTTTAAAACTAGCCATTCTACTAGTCAGTGTAAAACGGTATCTCATTGTGGTTTTGATTTGCATTTCCGAAGTGACTGTTGATGTTGAGCATCTTTTCATGCGCTCATTGGCCATCTGTATATCTTTTCTCTGGGGAGATGTCTATTCAAGTCTTTTGCCCATTTTTAATTGAGTTGCTTGTCTTTTTCTTGTTGGGTTGTAGGATTCCCTTATATATTCCAGATATTAAACCCTTATTAGATTTGGGGTTTCCAAATATTGTCTCCCATTCTGTAGGTTGTCATTTTACTTTCACGATAGACTCCTTTGATGCACAGAAGTTTTTAATTCTAATGAAGTCTCACTTATCTATTTTTTCTTTTGTGCTTGTGCTTTTGGTGTAAAGTCTAAGAAACTATTTCAACACTGATAATACTTCCCCGTGTTTTCTTCTAGGAGTTTTATAGGTTTTGTTCTTATATTTAGGTCTTTGGGTCGATTTTCAGTTAGTTTTTTTATCTGGAATGAGGTAATGGGTCCACCTTGATTCTTTTGCATATGGACTTCCACTTTTCCCAACACCATTTGTTGAAGATAGTATTCTTTCCAAATTGAGTGGACTTGGCAACCTTGTCAAAAACCAACTGGCGGGAAGCGGCTGTGGCTCAATCAGTGGGGCTCCCGTTTACCATATGGGAGGCCCCGGGTTCGGTTCCCGGGGCCTCCTGGTGAGGGCAGGCCCACCCGCACGGCGTGGTTGGCTGACCCGGGAGCACAAGCAGCAAGGGGAGGATAAATGAATAAATAAATAAAATCTAAAAAAAAAAAAAAAAAAAAAAAAAAAAAAACCAACTGGCCACAGACGTGAGGATCAAGATTTATTCTTTATGTTTAACTCTTTGACCTTAATTTTATTTCATTGTCAAATTGAAACTAAAGCTCATTTGGGATAAAGAAATGCATTAAAACACTCTTCCAGCAAAAAAACATCAGGGCCAATAGACTGCTTCTTTAGTTGCTTTTCAGCAAAATGGCCGCCTCAAGGAATAGGTTCTGAAATGGCTCAGAACAGGCATTTTTAGGACAAAGAATGACCCATATTTTTGACATGTTGTAAATGTATACATAGCAAAGAAGTCTTTTTAAAATAAAAACCATTGTGGTACATTTAAATACAGTAATGTAATTGAAAATAGATTTCTTTTAAAGAATGAGCTCAATGCTACCACACTTTTAAGGTTGTTTTTAGTTTTTATTGATTTTAAGGGGATTTCTAATAAGATTTTATGCCCGACATTGTAGAGCCAAAAGCTCTTTGACTCCATATAAATGAATTGTGGTCTGCTCAACTTTCTACAAAGGAATCTATTATCCAGACTTCTTTAACATTATATTAAAGCAAAGCATGTCCTTTGAATTTTTGGTTGTGTTGTGGAAAGTCACTGCTGATAATACCTTAACCTGAATGTACACGCACACACAAATACACTTTTCCTCAATCAGCCTATGTTAATTAATACCTGGCATCCAGTTTAAAGCACAAGAATAACACATGCTACAACCAAGAGGAATATATCTTGATATATATATTCCCCCTGAAACATAAGTTCCTAAGGTTACTTCAACCTTCCCAGTGTCATGAATTAATTTTCAAATGACAGATTTTTCTTTAAAAGTCACACTTGTGTTATGTTTTAACTCAAGCTTTAAAACTGTGAAAATGGAAGACGACCAAGCTTAGTAAATATTCCTCTAACTATCACTAGGTTTAGCAGAATGTTATTTCTAGACCTAAAGAACAACGCAATATAAACGACAGGGGTTAGTGCCTGTCAGTTCTGAAGTACCCAAAGATCAACCCACAGAGACCTAGCCCTGCCTTGCATTCCAGGGTCGCTTAAAAACGAAGTCAGGGAAGGCGCCATTCAGCTGAAAAATGTAGATGCCTGGCAGCTGCACCTCACCATTTAAAAACGATTGTTGGGGAATCTCAAGAGCTTATGCCATCCTAAAACAGCAAATACTGACATCTTCTATTTTTTTAATGTAATACCAGTAAACCACATTCAAGGTCAGAAAAAGTCTACTTGGCCACCTGAATGACTCTGCCATATTTGGTATCCAAAATTAAAAGGCAGAGAGTTTAAAGTAGTAGTTAAATGCCAGATTTCAGTTTAAAAATTTTAAATTGGGGCAGGGCATAAACCAAAATAAGGACAACTCGTTTAATGGCATTTAGTCAGCTTACTTGTTAAATATACTCTGATTCATATACACAGTCAGAAAATAGTACTGAAGTTAAGGAATGGCTAATGTCATAATCAAACATACTTATTGAGGCATTATGTATATGTGGAACAGTCACAAAATTGGGATGGCTGCCTTCAAGTAGACCAAGACGTGAAGAGGTCAATTAAATATTGTTAAAATAATAGAGAGAGAGACACGTAGAGCAAAAAGTGCAGTCAGCAGAATGTCACTAAATTATATCCTTCAATCCGTCTTGCTTTTAAAATGCATCTCCATCAGACAAGCATTCAACCACGGCACAGAACACAAACAGAAAGGGAGCTCCAAGTCTGTGACCAAAATGACAGCCCAGGAGTTTGTGGGTTTTATAAATGGTGGTTTGAGATTTAGATTTAATTTTTCTATATAAATAAAATATTCAAGAAAATGTTGTCCGGGTACTATGGAATCATAGAAAACACAATTTATAGGCCAACTTCTCTACCAATTTCCATTGATCAAAAGCAGTTAGAGGACAAATGAGGTCAGAAGTGACTCCTACGAGCCACATGATTATCTGTAGCTGACATTATTGATTCACCAAGAAATGTTTCCAATATCCATTTCAGCACCGAATAACGAACCATAGATATCCAGTTTCAATAAGAAAGTAACAATCTTTCAAACCATAAAACCATATTTCTAACATCAAAATTTTAAAGGAGAAGTTGTGGGAAATGGGCAGATAGTATGAAATGTAGACACACAAAAAGAGTTAGTGTTACTAAAGAACATGGGAGGTAATGATTTTTTTTTTTTTTTACTATCCTGAGGGTATTGCTTGGGTTCAGTTAAGCTCTGACTGAAAAATAATTGATGGTCTAGGAGTTTTGTATTCCAGTTATCAATAGACCAGTGTGTCAAGCCCTCCGTGTTGTTGCAAGTAGCTATGAATCTTGTCCTTCAAGAAGTGAAGCCTGGTGGTTGCCGTGGGTCCCGAGGGGAGGGAGAGGGAGGAGTAGAATAAATGGAACAGGGATCATTTTGGGGGTGATGGATTTGTTCTACTTGATCTTGCTATGATGGATACAGGCCATGATAAATTACATCAAAATTTATAAAAGTGTATGGTCCAAAATGTAAACCATAATGTAAACCATTGGCCATGGTTGGTAGCTATGTTTCAAATTTGTACATCAGCTGTAAAATAAAAAATGTATCATCCACATATAAAAAGGTTATTAATAGGGGAAGGGGAAAAGGGGGGAGGATGTTGGGTATATGGGAGTCATCTGTATTAGGTATATGACTTTTCTGTAACCTAAAACTTCTTTGAAGACAAAAGGAAAAAAGACACTGGGGGAATAAATGGAAGAAAATGCCACTGTGCATATAGGACAACAGATCTAACAGTGATGAAAGGCAAAATGTCAAAAAAAAATTTTTTTTTTTT